>CM021100.1:596214833-596517847 GCA_007115665.2 Sequoiadendron giganteum
TATCCATAGTAGTGAAAGTAGATCTAAGTGTATTCTAGATCTTGTTCATTCTGATTTGTGTGGTCCAGTGTTTGTTACTTCTTTGAGTGGTTTCTTGTATTATGTAATTTTTATTGATGACTACTCTAGAAAGACTTGGATTTATTTTTTAAAGACTAAAGAATCTGAGGAAGTACTTGAAAGATTCTAGGGATTTAAAGCTCAAGTAGACAACTTGTCCGACAAGAGGATCAAAGTCTTGAGATCTGACAACGGAGGAGAATACATCTCTGGAAGCTTTCGCAATTTTTGTGTTGAAGCAAGAATTAAGAGGGAGTTTTGTGTTCCCTACAATCCACAACAAAACGGTGTAGCAGAAAGGAAGAACAGATCTATTGTAGAACCAGCTAAGGCCATGATTCATGATCAAGATCTACAAATCTTCCTTTGGGTCGAAGCTTCTAGGAGAGCTGTGTATGTCCTGAATCGAAGCCCTCATCGCATCTTGGAGGACATGACTCCTGAATAAGCTTTCACAGGTGTAAAGCCTGAAGTCAATCATTTGAGAATATTTGCCTGTCCTGTGTATATTCATATTCCTAAAGATAAAAGGACAAAATTGGAACCATCTGGCAAGATGGGAATATTTATGGGCTACAGTGAGACTTCAAAAGCCTATAGAATTTACATTCCAGGTCAGAAACTAATAGAGATCAGCAGAGATGTTACATTTGAAGAAGATGTTGCATTCAAGAGATCCAAAGGTCATCACATGGAGATAGACAATGAAGACCAAGAGTCTTCCCAGGATATGGAAGTTGACCATCCTGAGATTCAGAGAGAGGTTTCAGATTCTAAAGAAGAAGATGATCCAGTTGAGCCTTTGGAACCTACTGATGGGCCTACCGACATTGTTATTAGTAGAAAGAGACCTCTATGGGCTAGGAAAACAATGCAAGAGGCAAAAAAATTTGCAGCTCCTAGAGGAACATTCAGAGAAAGCAAAACACCTCTGAAGTTTTCAAACTATGTTGCATTGATGAGTCAAATGATTGAGTCTGAGCCTTCCAGTGTTGAGGAAGCTACAAGTCAGCAAGTATGGAAAGATGCTATGTCTGAGAAATATCACTCTATCCTCAAGAATGATGTTTGGGACATCGTACCTAGAACTAAAGGCAAATTTGTGGTATCTTCTAAATGGCTCTTCAAGATCAAGCATGTAGCAAATGGGAGCATTGAGAAGTACAAGGCTAGATTTGTGGCTAGAGGATTCTCTCAGAAAGAGGGGATAGATTATGAGGAAACATTTGATCCAGTTGCTCGTTATACATCCATCAGGACCATCATTGCTCTTGCAACATCTAAGGGATGGAAGATACACCAGATGAACGTGAAGACAGCATTTCTAAATGGTGTAATTGAGGAAGAGGTATATATTGAGCAACCTGATGGCTTTGAGGTTCATGGGAAGGAGTCTCAAGTTTCCAGGCTGAAGAAGGCATTGTATGGCCTTAAGCAGGCTCCTCGTGCTTGGTACGAAAGAATTGATCAATACCTGATGAGTTTGGGTTTCTCTAAAAATGATGTTGATTCAAAACCTTTACTTCAAGGTAATTGATGGCGAAGCATTGATCTTAGTTCTATATGTTGATGATCTAATTCTCACTGGAGAAGAACACCTCATTTTCAAATGCAAGAAGGAGCTAACTTCTGAATTTGAAATGAAGGATCTTGGTCTCATGCACTACTTCCTTGGTCTAGAAGCATGGCAGAAGCCAGATGAGATCATTCTAAGTCAAGGGAAGTATACTATTGACATTTTGAAGAGATTTGGTATGATGGATTGTAAATCCATGTCTATACCTATGGAAACCAACTTTCAAAGCTTAAGAAGGCTACAGCTAATTCAGATCTGCTGGATCTCATTATGTACAGGCAGTTGATTGGATCGTTGATGTATCTAGTCAATACTAAACCAGATATTTGCTATGCAATGAGTGCACTTAGTCAATTCATGTGTGAACCAAGGCAAATACATCTAGTTGCAGCAAAGCATATCCTAAGATACTTGTGTGGCACAGTTGGGTATGGCTTGAGATATTCTTCTGGTGTGGACTTGAAGCTACATGGTTATACTGATTCCGATTGGGCAAGGTGTGTCACTGATCGGAAGAGCACCTCTGGATGTTGTTTCAGTTTGGGGTTTGCTATGATCTCCTGGTGTAGTAGGAAGCAGTCTTCAGTGGCACTAAGCACCGCAGAGGCAGAGTATATTGCAGCATGTGTGGCATCTCGAGAAGCAGTGTGGCTTTGAAAGCTCCTTGCAGGATTGTTTGGACAATCATTGGAGCCTACTATCATTCATTGTGATAATCAAAGTTGTGTGAAGCTTTCTGTCAATCCAGTGTTTCATGACAGGACCAAGCATGTTGAGATCAAATACCACTATATCAGAAATATGGTATTGAGGAAAGCAATTCAGTTGAGATATATTAGCACTGATGAGCAGACGGCAGACATTCTCACCAAGCCTCTCTCCAAAGTAAAGTTTGTGTACTTCCGAGACAAGCTTGGTATTGTGGAGAATGAAGCCCTAGCTGAGAGGGAGTCTCAGCTTCAGTGATCTTCTATGATTTGCTTTAATGCATTTCTCTCTATAAGAGAGATTTGAGGTGCAAGCACTTGTTTCCACCCTCTGGGAGTAGCCAAGGTGGATGTCATGTGTGTGACTCCATGACAACATCACGTGAGAGTCTGTGATGATTTTCTTGTACTTGTGTTTATTCACCCTCTGGAAGTATCTATAGTGAACGTCATGATGAGATGATGACATCACTTTGAGTGATGGGCATTTGTGCACATATACCATTTATGGGAGTAGCCATGATGGTTGATATCACAATGAGGTGATATGCTCTTTCCAAACATGGGTGTAGCCATGGTGGTTGACATCACGATGAGGTGATAAGTCTTGTGCAGCTGGAAGTATTCCTCCCTAGCTGAGAGGGAGTGTTGATGTTATAGCTTCGGTCATTATATTCCAACCTCGATTTGGAGATAAATTGAATATAGCCTTAAACGGCTATTCAATTTATATAGTATCGATATGCATTCATATGAAAGAGCGCTTCACTTATAAATGATTTAATAATTATTTATTTATTTATTAAAGTCGACTCCTTGAAAATTGTGCCTCCTCTACAAAGGACGTGTTTCTTATTGGGGCCGACTTGTCACCATGAAGAGGTGCAATTCTTCTTATGTGTATATATACATGAGATCTCTCATTCATTCCATTATCAAGTTCATTCATCCAATTCGCATTCCTAGAAGAAGTTCAGACGTGAGCAGCAGATCATCATTCTGTAGCAGCAGATCGATCTCAAGGAGAAACATATTCATTTGTATCAGCATCTAGGAGAGGTGCGATTACTCATTGTAACAAAATCGGCATTGTGTTATGCCTGAGTTGTAAGCAGATTTCTGCTCTTATTATATCAATATATAAGGGATATATTGGCTGGGTTTTTCTCCCTCAAGTTGGAGGGTTTTCCCAGGGTATCTTGCTGTGTTTATTGTCTTAAGTGCTCCATTGTCTGATTGCTTTCAGTTTTATATATCTGATCATTAAAAACTAACAGGAGATGTGTGCAAAACAGCAATCAAGAAAAAATGAGGTTTGTAGGCATGGCTTGTACATCCTTTCGGGTTGTGCAATGTTCTTGGTACTTATATAAGATTGATATACTATGTTCTGAAACCATTTGTAGACACTTGGATGATATATTGATCTTTGGTAAAATTAATGAGCATCAAATGCATTTGAGGCAAGTTTTGAAAGAGAATAAGTTGCTGCTCAATGAGTAGAAACACGAGTATACACAACAATGGGCAATTTCAAATATGGGTTTGGAGATGGAGAATTGTGAATTGATCTGGAAAGAGTGGATGCCATTATAAAGTGGCCCAAGTCTTCTAATGTGACCAATACAAGGAGCTTCACAAGGGTTCACAATATTTGAGGAGATCAAATCACTCTCCAAAAGAGCAGCACCTTTGTATGACATAACAAGAGGTAAATCCTTTACTTGAGGTACAAATCATCAGCAAAAATCCATTTGTAGAGTAGAAACATAAAATCAACAATATACCAGTTTTGGCATTACCTAACATGCAGCTACCGTTTGAGGTGGAAATGGATGCAAGTGGTTATGCCATGGGGGTTTTCCTACTATAAGGAGGTAAGCTCATTGTTTATACTTCAAGGCTTTTGATGGTAAGGAATTATATGCTCTTATACAAGTGGTTATGAAGTTAAAGCACTGTCTAAAGGGGAAAGAAACCATTATTCACATGGATCACAAACCATTGCAATGTTTCTAAGCACAATCAAAGTGACAAGCAGCAAAGCATTATAAATGAATGAGATTCTTCCAACAATTTCATATAGTTATCAAATATAAAAAAAGTGTGTCTATAGTTTAAAAAATTGGCAAGTGAAAAGGGCCCAACAAGTCATTTATCATAAAACTCGCCATTGAGTGGCAAGTTTGGGCGAGTCTGTACATAATATCACCTGCCAACATAAAAATAAAAGCATCCACCAGACAGAAAGCACACAAAACCCCTTACCTTTTGTCATCTTCTCATCTATGCTATTGTGCATTTTACTCTTTGACAACATTGAATTGATTTACCAATGGTTGGTTAAAAGAGATAAAATTGGGAAAATTGGCATGCACCATGAAGGCCTTAATTTATTAGACTTGGTGGCAAAGGCCTCCGCCCCTCAACACTGGCTTATATCACAACAAGGAAAATGCCAGGGTGCTGCTCCTCAACCCCACACAGGGCTGCCACCCCCAGATACAAGCTTTATTTTTTTTTAAACAAAAAATAAAAAGCAACAAAAACACCATTTTTCCCTTTTTTTATTAATATTTCAGCATTCTTTAGTTTCCCGAATTTAATTGAATTCCATTTATACTCTTGAATTGCCAAGTCAATCCCGATTCTGAGTAATAATACTGTTACCAAAATAGCCTTGTGTTCTCTAAATTCATTCTTTGTGCTTCTCATGCATATTTTTAAGTTTATTTTACAATTTATACCTTTTTTTAATGAGCCAAGTTTTTTATGAGTCCCGAGTCTGTATCAAATTTTAGGCCTGCAGAGCTTTTGTAGGGTCTGAGTTTTTGAATCATGAGTGTGTCTACCAAGCTGGTTGATATATTATCTAGATCCCCTTTGATTTTAGCTTTTGAATCAACATGAACCATTTGTTCATGAGGCATATAGCGAGCACAGAGGAACATCAACATGATGCAGATTTTGTATAGGTGTATCAATGTTGTCAAAGGGCAAATCGTACAGAATTTGTGGCCAAGGAAGACTACCATCTCCAAGAAGTTTTACAAATTGAGGAAGCTTTGTGTTTCTAAAGCAAGAAGAGTTCAGCTAATGAGGGAGGCTCATGCTTCAAAATTTATTGATCACTTGATGTTGCAAAGACCTTGGCACATTTGCAAAGGTATGTGTTTCTTTCTTTTTTTTTAAATAAATAATATTATATAGAACAAAATATGTTTAAAAAATTAACACAAAAATTGCCAAGGCCAGGCCAAGATTGCAAAGATGAATGTCAGATTTTCCAAAGTACATTTGAAGAGCACTCTGTGTCAAACCTGACTATTAACAAAGATCAAAGAGCAAAAGAGATTTGTTTCTTCCAAATACAACAACCAGTGAATAGTATATTTTCCCTCCATAAATAGATAAATGGAAGAGCCAGCAGTTTGCATTGTATATAATTATACATAGATCACAGTATTTTAAAGTAATAACAAGGTCGATAATGGCCAACTCCCTCTTGCGGTGTGTTGATGGTCCATGCTGCAGAAGCGGAGACATGAAATTTGTATAAAAATGTTATCCGTGTCCCACAAACATTTGCCTCCACTAAGCTCTTAGCTTGTGTGGCCACTGTTTTGCAGCAGGTTCATCACAATGTTTTTCAATAATTTCAGTAATCTCTCTTTGCACACTTAGGGAGAATCCTATCATTAATTTCATCAAGAGACTTTTCATGCTGCTACACAACCTTGCTTACCTTTTCCATCCAGTTTTTTTTTTTTTCTATTTTTTTAGAAATTTTTAGGGCACAACAGATAAGTCTGGACAAAACGCTCACAAAGTAAGAATTGTTCATTGTTTTGTCCTCCATCATTTTGTTCAATGCTTTCAGCTCTTTGGTAATGTCCTGTTGATGCGTGTTTTGTGACACACACGAACATACTAGAATAAAGTGTCCAGAGACGCTCTATCCTCTCTTGATAAAAATCACCTTTCGTGCTAAGATTGCGAGATAGGTCACAAGGTAATTCCAATGTTTCAAAGATGGGGTGTGGATAGGCTCTGTGGTAGTTGTGGTTTGTTGGTAACCCAAGGGGGCATTTTACTTCGGTAATTCACTTTGAAAGTAAGAGATTGAATGCAGTGTTATATTTTTTGGGATTTTCTGATTTTGGATAAAAAAATGAAAAAAGGGAAGGGGGTGAGAAATCCTATATTACCTAAGGAACTAGGAGACTGTGAAGATCAAATGCAACTTAAAGGAAACCATGCTTTGTTTCGTCTCGAAAAACGACAACTACACAAAAGCAGGTGCAATCTTTTGGGATTTGTGCTTGAGATTTTTTACTATAAATAACACCATCAATTTGAACAATATTATTTAAAGTAAACATTTAAAAGCATTCACATTAAGAGCTCAGTCTAACTTTACACATCAAATGAAAAGCATCCATTTGAAAAAAGTATGAGCTAAGTTACTTCAATCCTCGCTATCAATCTTTCGCTCCACTAACAAATAAATTCTAATCTATAACAATCCTATGAGAAAGAGAAAATATGCAACCATGCACCCATTTGACAATAAAGATTTCAAAGCATCTCATGCAATTATGAATTTTATTATCACAATAGTTTTCACAACAATTTCATACAACTCTTCTGTTACTTCTAAAATTTAAATCTCTAAGCTAATTCTAACTCAAAATTCTAATCTCTAATCCTCTGATAACAATTCTTCTGATTCTTTCCGATCGTTTCAAATGAAAATGAAAGGGTACTTACAGAATCCCCAAATACATTGAATGGCCGAGATTAAAACAAGATCAAGGGCCCAGATTCGAACAAGAAAACCCTAATTAGGGTTGCCAAAACATCAACCAGTTGACAAGCAGATGAGTCATCCACTAAGAGTTGCACCCTTATCTGCTTCAGCAATGCTCCGTTCAACAAACCTGGACACAATGGTGCCAATCTCCTCAATGGTGATGCTCGGCAAGGTACTGACATTGTATTCCAGCAAGTCCAAGCTGTCCGCACAATCGGCAAAGACAACTGCCCATTCTGATTCATGCTGCAAGAAAGTATTACGAATAGTCAAGAGGTCAAATGCCTTAGTCAGATTTTCTCCCAAGATTGGCATGATGGAGAAAACCTTTTGTACTTCCCTTTGCATATTACCCGGCCGTAGGTCATTTTCTCGGACAATATCCGTGTTCAACACATCTACTGCCATATGAAAAATATTGTTCTAAACGCCTTTCACTTGTTCATCTATTTTGGCACTGTCTGCCTTCGCCTTCTCCAGCACTTCTCTACGCAAGACCAGTGCACAATACCAATTGTTGAAGTCATAAGTTGCTCCAGCCGCAATAATTTCCTCGTCAACCAGCCTTTGCTTGGGGATTTTCCTTATATCACGGAGGCAAGGAATGATTTTGTCTTGCAGGTCCTGCAGTCTGTCCCATGCTTCAGCCAAGTTTGTAACCCTTGTGAGTAGGGAAGAAGTTTGCCCATGAGCATGCGCCAACTTCTCCACAAATGCCATTACTTCTCCCTCTTTCCCTGCCATCCATTCTTTTGTTTCCCTAGCAGTAGTTAGTTCTTTTTCAATATTTTTTGCCGATTCCTGTGATGCATTTGGGAGCAGAGGGGTTGATTGGTCACCTTGGTTGAGTGGCCTTGTCAAATGCCGAATATACTCCTTCAGGCGCTCAACCTCCATCTTGTATTCCTTTTTCTTCTTAGTCTCCTTTTCTAATCTGGACTTAATGGTAGAGACGGAATTATCCAGGTCTTCTACTTCTTGCCCTTTGGTAGATGGACCAATATCAATTACAGTAATGGCATACTCGGCAGGAGTAATCTCATCCTGCGGCTTCTCAACCGTCGGAACTGTAATCTGCACTGTGCGGTTACCAGTCTCATCTCTCTGAATAGTAGAGAATTTCTTGGCAGGCTTTTTTGTATTTGCTTGCTCCAACCTTGCCAAGAAATCATCAATATCATCTGCTTCTAGTGCCTCAACTGGTACCTTGACCTTAATCCTTTCCTTTAGCCAGTCTGGAATTGTCGACTGCTCGACTCCATCATCCTCGTAGTCCGAAATGTCCTGCATGTCTTGGACTTCTTGAATTTCTTGCACTAATGGGTCCTCGTGAATTCCTTTGAGGGCTGAAATCATCCCCTCTTGGAATTCGCCTTCCCTGACATTCAAGTCCTCATTCGACTCACAAATCTCCATGCCTGTTGGAGAGTGGTGAAAATCATCCTCAAGCTGCATGGGTTCCATGTCTCTTTCAAGCACTAGCGAAGGAATTCTGATATGACCCCATGATTCTTCATCCATAATCAGCAATTGCTCTACATTCCTGGATGCGGCTGAACAAAGGGTTTTAGATTTCTTCAGGGTTGGCTCTTCACCTATCACCATTTCTTTACCCTTTCTTTTCTTCTGGTTGGCAGGCTCAGTTAGCTCATCTCCCTGAGAAGCGTCGGCGTTGAAAGAACAAGATTCAGCTTCGCCCATCAAATCATAGGTGAATGGCATACCCCGCTGCCTCAAAGTCTGTACCTGCTGGTCAACCCACCATTGCGAGTACTTAACCACTGGTCTCACAAGAATTGTCAAATCACCCAACTCTGGCTCTAACCATTTGACAGGAGGAAGCGGCAATCCTTCATCATATCCTAGCTGCATATATACTTCATCATCATTCAGCTGGTCAGGGACACGAAAGAGTTTCGTCGTCCTGATCATGCTCAAAGGTAATCTCGACCAAAATCTTTTCCTGACCTCATACTCGTCAGCAGCATTTGCCCAAAAGTCCTCAAGGTCAATCCTGTGCCTGTACTTCCTTCCATTCACAGTTCCCATATGATTGAGTGGATCGAAGTCCCCTCCAGATTTGTACGAAGTGAATGGGTACAACTGTATCTCCACTCTGGCACTTTCTGCTGCCTGTGATGACGGACAAGATTCTACCATGTTCCCGATGAACAGAGGAAACGTGACGGCTGCTTTCTGCTTTGGTCTCTGGATACTTTGGAATGTTTCCAGTTGCTTCAGTACTTCCAGTAAAATCATTTTGTCAGTAGGATAGATCGGCAACCTGTAAGGAGAATCCGTGAATCCCTGTATTCTGATATAAGTAAATCTAGGAAACTGGATAAACCAGGATCCGTATTTATTGATTAAGCTCTTTGCTTCACGGGTGAGCCTTTGATGCGTTCCACCTTTAAGCATCCGGGTGATGTACATGAGAAAAGCATTGTGTACCCAACGCCAATGTGATTTCTTGCTCAACTGCAATTGTGGATAGCAGTTGTAAACCTTGAGCTCCCTCTCGCCGTTGCCGACTACACCTTTGCAGATTAGACCGGCATATCGGTAAGTCCGAACGAGCGAGTATATTATGTAGGAACCCATATGAAAGGATTTGGTGTTCTCCAGGTTGACCAATTGTTCATGAATACTGTCACTGATCATCCTTGACCAGTTGATCATTTTGATTCCGGAAGATACTTCGTCAATGAAGTAGTACATCCAATTTTCAAAAGGTGCTCCTTGAGGATTGCCTACCAATCTGTTCAACAACAAGACTATGTCTCCATACTCTTCCTTGAAAAATGGCCTGAGCAACTTCTTGGGCAATCTTTTGGTCAAAGCTCTAAGTTTTTCCAGCCAGTTTTTATTCATGTTTGACATACAAAGAACTTGTTTATCTTCGTATATTTTCTGCGCATCCTCTTTCGACCGGTAGTACGTTCGGTGGTAAGCCAAAATGCCAAAAGTTTCTTGTATAGCCAATTCGCCTAAGTACGCCAATACTCTAACATCAGGCGCCTCAATTTGTCTTTCTCCAGCATTGTAATGCAAGGCGCATTCTACAATTAACTCTGGACATTCAACTGTCGGCGGAAACCCTACAGCTTGAACTATGCCGTTTCGCATCATTTTTTGCGCAATTGGAGTTGGCATGCGTGCGTCACTTCCGTACATTCTTTTCCGGAATTCTTCTAAGTCAATGTGGCCAAGATCAGTGTCAACAACATTCTTCCATTTTGAGACAATTTTAGACTCCGGCTGCTAACCTTTGCTAGCGAATTTCATTTTCTTTGATGATTCTCCGTTGCCCAGCATAAATCTGCAAAAGAAATATTAAAACTCAAAAATTGTTTACGCATAAATGCATTCCAGCAAACTCGATAAGTTAATTCGTGAAAATAATTATTGCTGGAAATGAAAGAATTAAATTGTTCGCAAAGAGAAAACTTCGCTGGAATAGAGGAAGTAAAGTCTGCCTGTCAATGAAGACTGTGTTGCTGCTGAAGTAAATTCACACTTTCAGCCTTTTACTTCGTAGGAAAAATATAAAACTTCACAAACTTCTCTTGCCTCAACAAATTTTTCTTCACAACTTCGCTTTTGAATGAATGAAAATGAAATGCCAAACCAATTTAAGGTTGAGAGAATCGACCCATTTAGCAAATTTTAATTGTTTCCAATTAATTCAGTCTGAACTCGGCTGGCACTTCTCTTTCAAATAGTAATTTCCATCTTCAGCATAAGTTGGTAAAGAAAGTTCCTAATTTTGTCGCTAGTCAAGTAAGGTTCTTTTTCTTCTTTCTTTTCTCAGCAATTTGCCTAGAGAAATTCGAATTTTCTCACTTAAATGGGTTTTGGAAAATAAAATATTAAAATAATATTTTATGTGTTGTTTCCAACCCGTTCGTTAAATAATTAAATAATAATATTTAATTTTTTTTAAATCCAAAGGCAAATTAATCTTTTCAAATTTCTCTGTGCCTCTGCCTAAGGCGAATTTTCATCTTGCCATGATTTTTTACTTCAGGTGAATTTACCTTTGCCAGACATACAATTTGATTTTTTAATTAATTTTTTAAATGTCTGGACTTAGGCAAATTTTAAATTCTATGATTTTTTCCAAGGCAAACAATTAAATCTTTACTTCTCCAAGTATTTTCATGTCACTTATGGCCTAGGCGCATTTGCCTTGCGCAATTTTTCATTTTACCAAGCTTGGAGCGGACTTCATCTAGCAATTGTCATTTAATTTTAGCAAATGGCGAATTTTCCTTTGTAATTTTCCACTTCCACACATCTTGGAGCGGACCTCTTCACACTTCCACCCTTCTCCAGCCTTCTTGGAGCCGACTTCACATGCCTCTTGCCATTTTATACTTGGGCGGACTTCAACTTGCCTTTGCAATTTCTCCTTTGTGCTGGGTGGACTTCAAGTGCTCTTTGCAATTTCTTCTAGGCTGGGCGGACTTTGTTGTTGCCTTGCCACCTTGCACATGGCGGACTTCAAGTGTGTTTTGCCATCCCTTTACCTTGCATGTTGTTGGGCGGACTTCCTTGCACTCTTGCAATTTTTGGGCGGACTTCCTTGCAGCCTTGCAATTTTTTCCTTGCCAATGGCGGACTTGGCTTGCACTTTGTCAAATTTTTCCTTGCAACCTACATGGCGGACTTTGTTGTTCTTCTGCCATTTTTGTTTCTTCATGCTTGGGCGAATTTAGCACATGCATGTCCATGCCTTAGGCGATTTTCAGATTTTTCAAAATTTTCACCCATTTTTCACTTGTAACCTTCTGAAGTTGACATTGACGAAGCCATGACCTACACACTTTCCGAAAATAGAAACTTTCTAAAAATAGAAATTTTCCAAAAATAGAAAATTTCTCAAAATAGCCCCTAAAAAATAGGGATTCTAGAATGGGCTAAAAATGCAAAAAAAAAAGTTCCTAAAAAATAGGGGCCCGGGATCGAAACCCTAAAATTTAGGAAGTGTCAGAATTGACTGAACTGACAGTCGATCCTCGTCCACAAGGCCTTCTAAGCACTTTGGCAACGTTCATGCATGGATTCCAGCTCACAATCATTTCTCGACTCCGATGACCTTCAAAAATTCAAATTCTAAGTACCCCACCAAAGACCAAAACTCAAAAGCAGAACCATCAGAGGGAAAACTACTAGGGTCCCCATTTGCAATGGGGCGATGTGTGAAAAGGTCACAACATGTCCCTAATGGAGTCAAGAAGAAAGTGGCAAAAAAAAGGAATTTAGATTAGTTGGAACAGTAACTTCTTGTGGGATGTAAATATTGAGATAGTTTATAGGGCAACAGGGGATATCATGGGAGTCTGTGATGTTTAGGGTGCATTGGAGGTGAAAGACCATTGGTGAGGAAGGCAAGGTGGGATTGTTTCGATATGTTCAAATGTGAAGGCCTTGTTAGTTTTTCATGATCAGATAATTCAAACTTAAAGTAATCAGAAAATGCAACACATGAGACAATGAACACCACAAGATACCATGGGAAAACCCTCCAACTTGAAGGAGAAAAACCCAGCCAATATATCTCTTATATATTGATAAAGTAAGAGCAGAAATCTGCTAACAACTCAGGCACAACACAATGCCGATTTGATACAATAGATGATAGCACCTCTCTTAGATGCAAGATACAAATGAATATGTTTCTCCTTGAATTTGACCTGCTGCTACAGAATGCAGATCTGCTGCTACAGAGATGATGATCTGCTGCTACAGAAATGATCTGCTGCTACAAATTGAAGGTCTGCTGCTCAAGTGCGAACTCCTCTAGGCACACGAATTATGCTGAATGAACTTGATTCCAAATGAGAGAACATCGACTTGTATAAAAATGCAAGTAGAAGAAGAATCGCGCCTCTTCATGGAAGGAAGTCGGCCCATAAGGAAAAGACGTGTTTCTCAATAACACAAGTCGGCCTTCACAAAAAATGTGACTTTCCAGAATTACGAATTTCTTCAAGTCGGCTTCTATTAATAATTAATCATTAATTATTAATCATATAAATAGAATGAGGCGCCTCCTCATAAATCGTAATCTCTATAAATTAAATAGCTATTGGCTATTATAATATTATTTAATTTATCATTATCGACTGGAAGGATACACCTGACACTGCTATGAACATTAACACTCCCTTTCAGCTAGGGAGGATACTTCCAGCTGCATAAGACATATCACCTCATCGTGATGTCAAACACCATGGCTACACCCATGAGTGGAAAAGAGCATATCACCTCATCGTGATAGCATATCACCTCATCATGATATCAACCATCATGGCTACACCCATGTATGGTATGTACAAGTGCTCATCACCCAACGTGATGTTGTCACCTCATCGTGACGTTTCACCATGGCTCTCCCAGAGGGTGAAAACACAAGTACACAAAAATCATCACGGACTCTCTCACGTGATGTTGTCATGGAGTCACACATGACATCCACCATGGCTCTCCCAGAGGGTGGAAACAAGGGCTTTCACCTCAAATCTCAAAGAGAAATGCATTAACAGGGGCTTGCACCTCAAATCTCTCTCAAAGAGAAATGCATTAAAGAGGATCACTGATATTGAGACTCCTTCTCAACTAGGGCCTGATTCTCCACCATACCAAGCTTATCTCGAAAGTACACAAACTTTATCCTGGAGAGAGACTTGGTGAGAATGTTTGTCGTCTGCTCATCAATGTTGACATACCTGAACTGAATTGCTTTCCTCAATACCATATCTTTGATATAGTGGTATTGATTTCCACATGTTTAGTTTTGTCATGAAACACAGGGTTGACAAAAAGCTTCACACAGCTTTGGTTATCACAATGAATGATAGTAGGCTCCATTGATTGTCCAACCAATCCTGCAAGGAGCTTCCAAAGCCACACTGCTTCTTTACTTGCCACACAAGCTGCAATATGCTCGGCCTCTGCGGTACTCAGTGCCACTAAAGATTGCTTCCTACTACACCAAGAAATCATCGCAGACCCCAACCATCTTCTTCAGGTTCAGTAGGCTCCCTCTGAATCTTCAAGTACTTGCAACAACCTTCTGACCTCTTCGTCCAAGATTGCCTGCAATGCTTGCCTTAGAGAATATTTTTCAGCACACACCTCTGAAACTGTAGAGTTCAGGATTGACCTCCTCAACCTCAATCCAAATCACTCTATTCTGAATAGATTTGCAGAGCTACCAATGTTAAATCCAAATGACAGTCTTGAGCAATTCTAATCTCAACAGCTGAAGGGATCCTCTAAGGATTTAGCACCTAGCCTTGCAATACAGTAATCTTTACTTCTTCTCAGTGAGTTACAAAACTCCCTCTAGATCCCTGCTTCAGAGATTGCAAAGAAGACTTCTAGAGGTGAACTCCCTCTAGCCACCAACTCAATCCCATGACTGCAAGTTGTGACTTCATGCTTGATCATTTCTTTGGTCGGCATGGCTTCCTCACAAGATGCCTCAAGCTTTTCATCACTAAACAATCTCCCATCACCTTCTTGCTTCTCGATCCATCCTGGAAGCACAAATGATCTGCTACTACAGAAATGATCTGCTGCTACAAATTGAAGGTCTGCTGCTCAAGTGCGAACTCCTCTAGGAATGCGAATTATGCTGAATGAACTTGATTCCAAATGAGAGAACATCAACTTGTATAAATATGCAAGTAGAAGAAGAATCGCGCCTCTTCATGGAAGGAAGTCGGCCCATAAGGAAAAGACGTGTTTCTCAATAACACAAGTCGGCCTTCACAAAAAACGTGACTTTCCAGAATTACGAATTTCTTCAAGTCGGCTTCTATTAATAATTAATCATTAATTATTAATCATATAAATAGAATGAGGCGCCTCCTCATAAATCGTAATCTCTATAAATTAAATAGCCATTGGCTATTATTTAATTTATCATTATTGGCTGGAAGGATACACCTGACGCTGCTATGAACATCAACAGGCCTGACCCCAATTATTGTTCAAGTAGGCATGGAAGGAAGGATTCTTCTTCCTTTTATACCCAAATCAGCTCCTATGATGATATGTGTAGATGGATGAGTACTTTCGTGTTGAAGATTTAATTTGGATTTTTTTGCAGATTATCTGTTGTTCCTCGTATAAAATTACAGACTAGTTTTTGTTGTGGAATAAGGAAACTTTCTATGTCTATCAATAAGCCTCTTCCTTTGCATGTTAGGAATTCCCGAAGTTTTGATTGCAGGTATATTTAATTTTGAGAGGGCATTTGGGGCTTGAAATGATTGCAGTGCTTGGACATGTCTCTGAAATAAAGCACTTGGAATTGATGGAGGCGGAAAATATAGCTTTGTGCACTAGCAAATTTACCTGGGAATGATGATTTTGGTTGGTAGGAAGGATGGAAGTTAGAGGTTGGAGATGAATGGGCCACATCTTGTAATGGTAGCAATGCAGATTTCATCACAAACTTCCTCTATTTCTTCCCATTTCCATCTTTACATCAGCAGCACCAAGTTAGTGAAAATGACCAATTTTGTGTAGATGGCCTTCTATGGCATAGTTAATTCTTCTCGAATATTCTTAACATGCCACTGTCTAAAGAATTTTTGCATCAGTACTTCAGAAATCGTGCATTTAAGGTGATCTCAGTTGTATGCAAGAAAGTGGAGTGAAGCATTTAGAGGATACACGATATAGGCAACATGATGTGTAAGGGCTCTTGTTTTCCAAGTGTCAAGGAAAGGTGATGTGGTGGTGAGTACAGGCATTAGGTAGTGAGCATGAAAATGGGAAGGTGTGTGCCATATGTGGTATTGAAGGGAGTAAAGCAATGAGAAGGGTGGAGCCATATAATTATAGAAGTGTCAGTATTTACAAATATTTGATTTTCAAAATGGATTCAAGCATCTTATATGTTGTGTGGGGTAGAGGGTACGGTGATAGGTGTTAATAGTAAAAGGGAAAGGGGCACATTAGAATGAATAAGTGTCGGCAGAGGCTATATAGGTATTTAGTAATTTACTAAGGGAAAAGGTGGAGGATTTAAACAAAGAGCCAAGATTTAAAGAAAGGAATTTATCATTTTTAAATCACTTTCAGACACTGTTTTCATTGTTTACAATTCTAGCTTTGTCCAACAACTACTGAAGATTTGAAAAAACTTAGCAAGTCATATCCCTTGGCTAGGATGCACTCTCATCAGCAAGCATATAAGCTACCATATTGTAACCTGTGGGTCGATGTTCAATCTAGATTTTCTGGAAATGACCTAGCCCATTTTAACTTTTTGTAGAAGATTGTGCATCTTCTAATTGAAACACTCATGCAATTGCTTTCCACCATGTTTGTTAATGTTCCCTCTAATGCTATGAATTTTATGGATAACTAATTTTGAATCTCACTTTATTTGGATTTTTTGCGGCTTGGATTAGTTAAGAGTCCATGGACATTGGAAACAAAGTAGAAACTTGGCCTAGTTGTTTGTAGCTTTCCCCAAAGCTTTGCTATATGAAAGAAGCATGTTTCTTTTGCCATACCAAATAATTCTGCCAATGCCTACATTACTGGGATTGCCGTTTCTAGAAAATCAAAATTCAGCTTGATCCATCCTCCCAAAGGGATAGGGGATAGGTTGCTACTGGGGCCTTGCTTTGACTTGGAACCACTTAATATGGTATCGTCCTTTTTAGGTTCCATCGTCACATCAAATGATTATCAAACATATTGATAGATTGTTGAGTCATTGTTGACTATAAATCAACATCAACATTGATGTGCCGATGTTGGTTACGGTCAACCTGAAAAATTAGACTCATTTGTGTATTTTGACTGCAAAAGAGTGCTGTTACGTTGAGTCCATATATTCGAGCAACCTTCACCAATTTTCAAAGGATTGGAGCTTCAGCTTCCACTTTCTGTCAATTTTTTGCAGACCTTATCTATTGATATGATAGGCATATCTTTGACATGTAGTAACTGGCTCAGATTGGTCCAAAGCAAAATTGCCAGTGGGCATTTAAGGAAAACACGAATTATTGTTTCTGAGTCCTTTTGGCCATTGAGGCAAACAGTAGGATCTACAACTCCCTTGCCTTACATGTTATCAGCTTTTAGGACTTCTCTGTGATAGAGAAGCCATAGAAAGGCTTTGATTTTGGTCCAAGTGTTGACCTGCCAGATTGTGTTCCATTTCCTGGAACTGTTCGATTGATTGTAGATTCAACAGTATGCAGATTCAGCTGTAGGCTGTAGCCATTCCATCATTAGTGTGAGGTCATATGATCCAATCAAACTTGGAAGACAGGAAAACATTTTTTCTTGAGAGTTCCTATTTGAATTTTGACCACCTATTTGAAGATTGTCACCAATATTATCAAGAAAGTTGAGTTTCCATTTAGGGAAAACCATACTGATTTGTACTTCAGAAATCAGCAAGAGTTGTGATATTTTGTTGCTAAAGTATTTGTTGAAGCCTAGGAAAGGAATTAAAAGGGAATTTTCAGTAGTCATTCCATTTGCTATCCCAAAAATTGATAGATGTTTTGTTTCCTAGTCGCCAAATTAGGTGATTGTGAAAAGCCTTAATACATATGTTGATATGTTTTAAAATTATGTAATTTTTCATCAGGATTTAGCTATGTAATTTTTGAGTCAATTTCGTTGACCCATATTTCATTAGTAGTTCACAAGAACCCATCTCTCATGAGCATTAAGGATCCACTTAGCACTCACTGCATCTAGGTGATGCTCTCATAGGAAGTCCTGATGCTTCACCCCTGTGAGCATCACCTAGATGCAATAAGTGCTAAGTGGGCCCTTATGCTCATGAGAGATGGATTCTTGTTAACCACTACTCATGAAATATGGGTCAATGAGATTGAATCAAAAACTAAGCAATTGAATCTTAATAAAACATCACATAATGTGACACTACAAAATACGCCACCTACTTGATAAAGTTTTAAAAAGCTAAGATTATTGTTTAACCATCTAGGCTGCGATGAAGCCATTGTGAGTTTGAGTGGAGTATTTCTCTTTCATAATTTGAGCATAGGGGAGTTGTTTGAAAATTCCAATTGCACCTGTCAAAATTTTTGGAGAAATCTAATTTAATCACACGATTCTGGTCCCTTTTGGTTTTTAAAAGAGTGTAGAGTTTCTTGGACAACAGTAATATTATCTGTGATCTAATTCCTCGGGACAAAGGCTGATTGCTCCTGAGAAATTAATTTATTTAAAAGAGGTTCAAGACACCTTCCAATGAGTTTAGAATTATCTCGTAGACCATGTTTCATGAGGCAATTAGCCTTTGGATTACAAGCATATGAGCTTGATTTACCTCAGGGATTAGCACTAGTTTGGTGTTCATTTATTTGAGCATTTGTTTATTTCTGTGTGATTCTTCTACCACAAAGAGCAGTTTAACCATCCGGCCAAGGAACTTCAACCAGGTTGAAAGAAAACACTATGTTTTTTAGTTCTTCCTCCATGATAAGCTGCATGAAATCTGTGTTGTCTATTTCTGTATCCCTTTTGGGATGTGCTGAAGAAGATTTTTCCTTGCCTTTGTTTGTGTATTGAATTAGGATGCTCATATAATCCCCAGATGTATTTTGCAGTCTCTGAATTGTGTTGAAGCACCTCCTGTTTTGAGAAGTAGAATGAGACAATCAGATGTTGGAATCTCTCAAATTGATCCATTGTTCTCTTGCCCTTTGATACTAGTAGATATGTTATATGATGAAAAGCTGATGATTGAAGAATAAATTTTTGCTCTTGCTTTTCTAATTCTTTTGAGAATCCTTGATTTATGACTTGACTTCAGATATCTTGCAGCTGGTTTTTCACATGTTTGCTTTCTTGGAAAAGGTCACCAAAGACTGAATGGTTCCAGTGCTTTATTTGGAATTCAGAGTATTTTGATTTTTATATGAATTTGACCATTTCAAACCCAGTTTGCTGTGGCACAATAATTTACCATTCGGAGATGTTTGCAGCAAATTTTTGGTGGGTTAGCTACATTTTCTCAAATCTAAAAGGTTTTTTCTGATTGTGTAGTGCTTTGCTTTGGTGGCCATGAGGAGGATAGGCCAAAGGTCTGAGAGGGTGCAATTATAGATTTGTGCTTCCAATTTCCATTCTGGGTGCATCGAAGTTTCTGCAATAAGATTCTGTCAAGTTTTCCAGCTAAATATTTGTTGCCATTCTGTCTAAAGCAAATTTTTGGTGGGTTAGCTACATTTTCTCAAATCTAAAAGGTTTTTTCTGATTGTGCAGTGCTTTGCTTTGGTGGCCACGAGGAGGATAGGCCAAAGGTCTGAGAGGGTGCAATTATAGATTTGTGCTTCCAATTTCCATTCTGGGTGCATTCAAGTTTCTGCAATAAGATTCTGTCAAGTTTTCCAGCTAAATATTTGTTGCCATTCTGTCTAATAGACCAAGTGTATGACCCTTATTGAATTGAACTTCTACTAGATCAATATTTGCTTCCAATTTGTTGAGTGATTCAGCAGTTCTTTGGTTAAATTTAAGGCTCCTTTCTTTTTAAATGTAGTTCTGAAAGTGTTGAAATCTCCCATCATGTGCGGGCATTGGCTTGAGTCCATTGACTCAAATCCTTAATAAAATTACTAGAGGTCCCCCAAAGGTGATATAGATGTTAACAACTGTTGTATCCAATGAGATTTCTATGGAGTGGAAAATGGTATTAAATCTATGTCACATTGGGACACATGCCCAGGCGTTTTCCAGGTGTCCGCATCCCAACACTTTTCAGGGACACAGGGATACCTGGGAAACATCCACAGGGCCATTGCTGGGCCCCAATGGCCCCCTCACCAGACCATTAACAGACAGGATACAGAGAGGGATGGCCAGCTTTCCTATGAACAAAAAAAAAATTATCTCTGATGACGGGCCAAAAAAATGAGAAGATCCCCAATAAGGGATACATACCAATTGCTTCACCCAAAGCAACCCAGGGACCACATCTACTTGCAAAAGGAGTCAACCCATCCCTGTGAACAAGAAAAACCCCATTAGTCTCGTATTTTTGTACACAGCAAGAGGGTTTTCCCGACCCAATTGGCCATTGGCTAAACTTTTCTATAATAATGTGTTTGGCCCACTCTTTAGTGGCTAAAGAGATGCAAAATGCTTTCCCTGTACTATGTTTTCACTTCTAACACATGATTTTAGAATTGCAACAGTACAATGAAAAACAATATTTGTGCAGAGCTGTCACTTAAACATACTCAATATTCATAATTGTAGTATTATGAAGGCATAAAAACTGCCAATAGGAGTACCACAAAGCCATCTCTATTAATGAATAGGTCGGTCAATTCATGCAATGACAGTATTACATGCTTGTTATAAGGAAAGTGGATAGATCTTTCAAGAAAATGATAGCAGATCACATCTGAATGGAAATCCTACCTTTTCTGTGCATGCAAAACTCTGTAATTCTTTTTCAATCAAATTTGCCATTACTTCAATATACCCTTCCCTCTCGTACCATGATGCTATGATCACATGCTGCAACCTGACAAGATAATCATCCTCCCTGAAATAACCATGATACTATTTTGTCAGTCTAATTTAAGAATTTGCTAAAATTACCATAGCCTTTAACTCTACTAGAAAGCTAACTTGACAACGAAAAATATTACAAAATATATATATTATATAACATACTGCCATTTACCGAAAAAGGCTTTGTAGAAGACGAATACTGGACCCACTTGTTGAGATTGAAAACTGAGGATAAAGTGGAAGCACAACAAGTTTTGTGACCTTGTCCCTCTTTATCTGCAGCAATTTACTTCAAGAATTTAGAAACCAGAATAGACTTGAAAAACGAATGACACATTCCCAATACTTAAAAGAAGACAATAGATAGAATGTAAAAGTCAACACAGCCTAAACCATATCTCCATTCAACTTGAATGAAAACAATTGTATTGAGTTTTAAAAGAACATAAACACATAAAGATATACAAATATGTTTACTTCCTCCATTTATATGATGTTGAGCTACGAGTCTTCGTGTAGTTTGGATGTAAGTGAAAAAAGGAGATGAGAAACATGCGGAAAAATATTTCAACAAAAATGTAGAGGAACATGAAACTCATCAGCTTATGCAGGAGCCAAAAAAGCATTTTTATATCCTTACATAAGCTTGACAATCAGAAGACAAAACATAATATAATATTTTTATGGAACTGAGTTTCAAGAAGAATCTTCAGTAAAAATTGGGATTTGAAACAGAAAACAGAATATCAAATAATTCACCGAGTACCCATGTGGAATTCCTTCTTCTGATTCGAAAACCCCATTCAAATTTTATAGATAGTTCTAGTCAATAACAAAAATGTCTTAACATTATATCTGGAACTAGAAAAATATTTTTTCTTTACAAGAAAAGTTTTCCTATGCAAGAGAGAGTGATTTACTTCAGGACCAGGTACAGATATTATGTCATTGCAACGATATTTTGGAGTGGTACAATGAAACCTACACACTCCACTACCTCCACTCCATGTAGTCGGCCATGAGTCGAGGTAGTCGGCCGAGAATGTACTTGGTCGGCTGTGAGCCATAAGTAAATAAGATATTAGTTAATATTAATAATCCATGTACTTATGTACGTGTCATGTTGGTTAGTTGTCTCGGGAACTAAGTTCTGGACAAAGCAATTAGTTATAATGAAGGGACGTGACGGTTGGTGCCTCAACCACCGCCAGAGTACTATATGTACTTGAGTCATGTAGTCGGGAAACATTATGGTTCTACTATGCTATGCTATGTTCTGTCTGGAGACATTATGATGTAATTGCCGAATACTGAATAAAGAAGTATATCTATGTTTTGTGCGATTGCCATGTGATTATTATATGTTGTCAATGTTATTTTATATCTCCGTTTACTCTGTACGTCATTGTACCCATAGCGAGTAAACATTTGGCGTCGTTGCCTAAGCGAATCCGGTAACCACCCAGACAGGAGAATGGCGTTGTGATGGGGCAGCCGACCGAAGGGCCGGTACAAGCAAACGAGGATCGTGAAGACGTTCTAACGGAAGACCTCTACAGTCTGTGGGAAATCTCGTTAAAGGACCACGTATGGAGGGAGGCTCTCAGGCAAGAGATCCCTCGGGCGGTCATTTGGGATAGACTGCGCATCAACAAAGAGGTCAACCATCTTCTTACCAGACTGCCAAGACTGATAGCACGCCACTACATCATCCTACAAGATCTTCAGGTGGAGGAGGACCAACAAATCTTGCAGCGGTACAAAGAACGAACCAAACGGGAAGAGGAGGAACGAGGCACTAGTCGGAGACATACCCCTGGCAACCAACAATGATAGCGTGAAAGACTTGTAATGCCCGTACGGCCGAACAAAGACAAGAACCGAATACCATTCGGGCACGAAACAGAGGATGAAAGAATTCGGCGATCATTGAGAGTACAAGAGCAAGAAAACCGGCGGCAAAGATTAAGGCAAGTAGATAAGGAGTTGAATGAAGATTTAATTGAGATAAATCAGAAAATAAAAAGAACAAATGCAAATCTTGAGAAGATAGATCAATCTATCAGTAGAGCACATCAAAGTTTTGTGGAAGGGGGGGACGAGGAACCCTTCATCACCCCGTACGTAGAAAAATATAAAAGCCGAGAAAATGAAGATGAATTGAGTGGAGAACTTGAGAACAACATCCAACGCATTCGGGAGTTGTCCATATCGGACGACGACGAAGCGCTGAGGACAAGGAGATCTGAGCCCAAGACCCCTTGGCAGAGGGAGCACCGGAGTGGAACCCAGGAAACTCAGGGTGTAGAGGATGCTGAAGGAGGACGGGAAAGTGACTCGTACATGGCCGAGAGTGCAAGTGACGCACCGGAACGTAACAGGGAAACCGGAACAATCAAGTCCAATACACAAGGAGGATAGCGGGGAAGGATCAAAGCGGCAAAAGCTGCCAAAGTTTATGGGGAATGGGTCAGAGGATTCGGTACGGCATTGCAAAACGTGTGAGACAATCTGGATAGCGAGCGGAGAAGATGACCCGGATAACTAGTTGAAAGCAATTTCGGCGACACTTAGAGATAGTGCCATTAACTGGTACTCAGAATTGGACCAAGCACAAAGGGCATCATGGAGATTACTCAAGAAGGCCTTTCAGGACAAATTCAAACTTCTAAGGGATGACAGTGAAATTGTAGCAGAAATCTATAGTACGAAACAGGGAAAACACGAGAATGTGCGCACATACAATCGGCGACTCAAAGACTTGTTGGGAAAATTGGAGGTTCAACCGACCGATGGGCTAAAGAAGCGATGGTTCATTGAAGGCTCGCTTCCGTCACTGAGGAAGAAGATGAAAGTCGTGCCTCCGTTGTCGTACGCTGAAGCATACAATCGGGCGATGGATATAGAAAGCGAAAACAAAACATCCTCCCGAGGGAAAAAGAAGACGGACGACGAGGAGAGTGCGGACGACAGTGACGATGAATCCAAGACCGTACAAGCACTCAGGAAAGATATGATGCGAATGATGAAAGAATTGAAGGCCGACAAAGAGAGTATGAGGGAAACACGAGAACTATGGTGTACAAACTGCAGTGGGGAAGGTCACATGAAGGCGAACTGTCCGAAGAAGTTATTCTGCGATATCTGCCAAGTGATGGGACATTCTGTCAAGGAATGCCCATACAATTTAAAAGCCAAAAGTGCACAAGTACTCTTCGCTCAAGGAGAACCGTCGACACCCTTGAACACACCACCGAGGCCCTAGTACAATAGCAATGCATTCCCTGGAGGTTACCGGAGCAACAGGAGTCTGAGGAACAGAATATAGTACGACGGTAAAGGACGGCCCATGATCCAATGCTGAAAGTGCAACAAATGGGGTCACTTCGCCAAGGACTGCCAGAATGGCCAAGGTTCGGGAGGAAGATTGTGTAAGTGGTGTGGACCAAGCAACCATGAAGATAGTGAATGCCCCAAACAAAAGGGTATACATATGTTGGAAGTAGAAGAACAAGAGGTACTGGCGATCACCAGAGCGCAAGCAAAGAAGGCAACCTACCCAAATCCACGTATGAAAAACAAAGGATGAAGGAAGCAAAAGCTGAAATGGAACTGGCGATGGCGAAGGAGAACAAAATATCTCTGGAAAAGCCAGAAACCTCTCAACGGTCGGAGGCGGGAACCAACATCGTATGACAGATACTGCAGACCACCGTACCAATCAAAGTAACTAACCTTCTCCAGACGTTGCCGCAGTTGGGACTGGCAATGACAAATGTCCTTCGGGATGTCAAGCAATCACAAGTGAAGGACCGAAGGCAAGAATTGGTACCAGATTCACCACTGTATGGTGAACAAACCATTGATCCCGTAATACTCATGGGGAACGTCAGGAAGATGCTAGCGGTTGTGCAGATGGAGATCAGAGGGAATATCTTGACAAATACTATCGCCGACAGAGGATCAGGAGTCAACGTACTGCTCAAAGACACATGGAAGAGCCTGGGGAAGCCTACACTCTGGCCACTGACATTCCAACTCGTCAGTGTCGATCAGCATGGTATCAAGCCGTTGGGGACGTTGATGGCGCAAAAGGTGATGATCTGGACACAACAGTTTTTGCTAAATTTTGTCGTCATCCCATTACAGAGGAAAGCATATGATGCACTACTTGGGAGAGGATGGTTGATAGCTGCCAAGGCAAATCATAATTGGAAGAGAAACACACTCTCGATCGAGAACAACGGGCGGAAGTACGTCATTGACTTGAAGAACCAAGTCGTGAGCAAAGAATTGGCTTCCTCCAGATCAGAATCGGACAGAGGGGAATCAGATGTGGACGAAGGAAGGAAGACGATGGAACTGAACGCCGAGGGCGTACTGGAACTTGAGAGTTCTTCAGAGGACGAGACAAGCTCACTGAATGGCGTATTTTATTGGCAGATGGAAGACTATGAAGTGTTCCACCGAGAATGTAACATGGTACAGATCGGGGAAATCAAGGAAGAAGAGAACGACACGTTTAGCCAGACACTTTCGGCCGAGTACGGAGAGTACAAAGGAAGAATATCAGAACCAAACAATACGCCAGCCCACAAATCCAAACAGGTACGAGATAGAAAAATTGTGTTGGAGCCAAAGAATGGAAAAACTAAAGTAGAGGAATTAGAAAATGTACAAAATGAAGAGAGAGAAAAAAGAGACAGAGGAGAGAGAAAAGAGACAGAGAGAAAAAAAGAGATGGAGAAGAAGAAGAAAATAAGAAAAGATGGAAAGATGGAAAAGATGAAGAACAAAATGAAAAGCAAAAAATGAAGAGAGAGGAGAGAAAATAAAAATAAGGCGAAAGGGAAATTAAAAGAATTCAAAATAAAAGGCTAGGCCACAAGGACCGTACGACATAAAAAGCAAGAGAGATTGGCGAAAAGAGAGAAACCCTGGTAGAGTAGGTTGAAGCGTGATCTGTACATCGTACGACCTAAGGGAGAGTCGAAGTTGGTCCGTACGTCGTACGACTGGGAGACGAAACCGAAGAAGGCACAACAAACGTACGATTTGGCAAGAAATCAGAAGATCAAATACGCCCTGGTGAAGAGTTACAAAAGCACGTACGGGCTAGCAGAAGCACAGGAGGCCACATCGTACGGCCTGGCAGCAAGTCAGGAGGATACATCGTACGGCCTGAGGAGGAAATCAGAGAAGAGAGAGAGAAAACGTACGGCTTGGCAAGACGACAAGAAAGCAAGGCGTACGACCTGAGAAAGGCATAGGAGAGCATGTACGGCCTCTCAAAGAAAAAGAAGATCACGTTGTACGGGTTGGCAAGGGAGATCACGCCATACGACTTGGCAGAAGGGAGAAATCCGTACGACCAGGCAAAAGGGAGAAATTTGTACGACCTGGTAGAAGGGAGAAATCCGTACGACCTAGCAGAAGGGAGAAATTTGTACGACCTGGCAGGAGGCAGTCCGTACGACCTGGCAGAAGGTAGTCTGTACGACCTAGTAGAAGAGAGGAGTTCGTACCCGTACGACCTGGCAAGAGACAATCCGTACGACCTAGCAGAAAAGAGGAGTTTGCACGTGTACGACCTAGCAAGAGACAGTCCGTACGACCTAGCAGAAGAGAGGAGTTCATACCCGTACGACCTAGCAGAAGAGGAGAGTTCGTACCCGTACAACCTAGCAAAAGAGAGGAGTTCGTACGACCTAACAGGAGAAAGCACTCCGTACGACCAAGCAAGGAGGAAGTCGTACGCTTTTAAGAGGCCATACGCCTAGGCAAAGAGGAAGTTGTACGCTTGCATCAGAGGAAGGCCGTACAGGTGGATCAAAAGAAGGTTGTACGGTTGAAACAGAAGAAGGTCGTACGCTTTAAATAAGAAGATGTCGTACGCATAAGGAAGGTTGTACACACAATGGAGGAGGTTGTACATGTCAAAAAGACCGTACCAAATATCGAAGTTTGTAAAAGGCAGGTTGTACCAAGCATCAACCTTGAGAAAGTAAAGTCTAAGAAAAACAATGCAATATCTGTATTTTCCAGCTTCATCAACACTATTCAAAACTTGTGGAAGAGTCATGAAAATGAGGTGCGCGATGCAGTTTCGAGTGGTTTCGGAAGTGTTAAATTGGCCCTGGTGGCGGGGCGCTGCCCCTCGACCCCACCTTGTACCGCGACAGGGAGCACACCAGGGGTGCTGCCCCCGAACCCCGCAAGGGGCGCTGCCCCTCAACCCCGTTGGCGGCGCTACCCCCAGACCCCCATCAAATTTATTGGAATTGCCAAATTGCAGTGCCACCAACCATCATAATACAGGAGCAGTTGGTTGTCGAGCAGACGAGAGTTGCAGCTCTCGAGGAGAAGTTGGCGGAGAGAGATGGAGTATTGGGTGATAGTGGAAATCAGTTGGCAAAGAAGGATCAGTTGGCATTCTTGGTTTTCAATCGTCTGGAAGATGACTACTTTGTGGGGGGGATGATGTAGTCGGCCATGAGTCGAGGAAGTCGGCCGAGAGTGTACTTGGTCGGTTGTGAGCCATAAGTAAATAAGATATTAGTTAATATTAATAATCCATGTACTTACGTACATGTCATGTTGGTTAGTTGTCTCACGAATTAAGTTCCGGACAAAACAATTAGTTATAATGAAGGGACGCGACGGTTGGTGCCTCAACCACCGCCAACGTACTATATGTACTTGAGTCATGTAGTCGGGAAACATTATGGTTCTACTATGCTATGCTATGTTCTATCTGGAGAAATTATGATGTAATTGTCGAATACTGAATAAAGAAGTATATCTATGTTCTGTGTGATTGCCATGTGATTATTATATGCTGTCAATGTTATTTTATATCTCTGTTTACTCCATACGTCATTGTACCCATAGCGAGTAAACACTCCACTCCTACAAATACAAGAACTCAACAAACATCTTCTCTAAGATCAAATCATCAATGAAAGTCACATTCTTGAGCCAACCGAATCTTCAGAATGACTCAATGTTTTTCTTTTATCCTTCTTTAGCCACTCAATAGAAAAGAAAATGGACAGTTGCATTGTAATGGGAACAATTGCACATTTACAACTATCCAACTACCCACTCATCCTCGATACTATAATGACATAACTTGCACAAGAGAAGAATATAATAGAAAATATGTTGCAAATAATTGATAATAATAGGCCAATTCCAAGGGAAAAGCTCAAAAAGTAAGCCACTTCAAGGGGGCTACCTCCAATAGTTTTCAATAAAAACACAAGACACAATATCATGATAATAAGCTAGCCTCTACCCCCTATATATGCCATACTTATATTGTGGATGCCAACCAAGTCGACCTAACTACACATATAAGACTATATAAATTATAATATAATTTAATTAAGGGTTATGCTAGCCACAAGTCGACTACACATCCCCATGCATAATATAGGTTAAGGGCATAGAAAATACCACCTAAACAACGATCCTCTTAAGTCCAACGGCCACCAACAAGCAATATCAATATTTGATAGCCCACCATGTATCTACAACCACAACTTCATGAATATCAATGATAACAGCTACAAACAAACAACATCCCACATTCTTTTGCATTTGTCACTCTATCACTTCCCATGCAAATAGAAAAATCAACAAACATGGCCTCATTCCAAGTCAACGACCATCAACGAACAAAAATGTCCTTATTTTTTTATTATTCTACAATTGTGCACTTCAGTACCAACATGTATACTTCAGCAGCAACATGTACTCTTCAATATCACTTTGATAGCAATTGAATATCCCAACTTCCCTTCAGCAAGTGATGAAAAGATTGTGTCTCCACAAGTGTCATGGCACCATTCCAAACCATCAGCAAGATTCCTCTAGAAAATTCTTCCAATCATGAACTCATTGTATATTCATTATTATATTCGATATATTGTTGAAAGTAACTTGCAACTACTCTATATCATTGCCCAAACATGCACCCAACTTCAGAACCTTCCTGATTTGAATCACTTAAATCAATTTCAAATCATTCATGAAGACCCTACAAAAGATGTATAGCATTGAGGAGGCAGCTTAAATTCAACAGCACTAGATTACCTTTGTCAATCTTCAGAGTCCAACATTTAGCAAACTAGAGGCCAAAACAGATAGGGCTACATTAGCTTAAACCGACTCTATTGGATGGTGGATATGGAATGTCAACGATGCAATAGAGTTAAGGATGCTTGTCACTCACCTCCTTTCATAGGTTGTCGACTCCTCTACTACAAGGAGAAACTGATCCACATACAACTTCTTTCAGTAATCAAGAGGAATAGGCTTACCTCTCAACAAGCAGAGAAGTTGGTGGTCATACTTAGTACCCTGTAACTTCAAGATAAACAAACTCCAGCTGCATCGTGGGATGTTGATTTCAAAAATGCTACATAGGTTGATAAGGAGGCATGGGGGGGTTAATTGGGGATGAGGTAGTCCTTCATATTAGCAATGACTTAGATTCAAACGCTGATTTTAATGCAGTTGAAGGTGAGGCAAAGGCATAGCAGCAGTAGATCTAGTTGTCTACATTTTGTCATTTTGTAGTTGTGGCTTTCCAGCCTTTTCATTTTGTTGTATATGCACATTAGAAACGAAAACTCCAATGATTAGACATTAAAATTTTCTTAATTTGTATTCAACTCGTGAATTCTCAATTCAATTCTAATGTTTCATAATATGGTTATTTATTGAATGTGGTGAATGCCTAATAATAATAATAATTGAGAATTACTATATTTTTAAATTTTCCTTTTTTTTTTTAATTGCCATCCCTTATTATCGATGCGATTCAAAAATGCCTCCCATCACCTGCTGTCCCCAAAATGCACCACACCATGGAACATAGGGGTTTTGTGAACATTTTCATGCCATTACAATGTACCCTTGTTGCCATTGTAGTTATGCCTCTCGACATAATGATCAAAGCATTATTCCACTCACAAGAATGCAATGTTGCATACAAGAACAAAGGATGTTGACATCCAATATCACTTTATCCAACAATAGGCAAAGACAAAAGTGGTAACATTGATAACAATGCAACAAAGATTTAAGCTAAATTGAAGTTTTAAGCATAGTTTGAAAACTCAAACAAAGCAAATAAAAAAATTACATAAATAAACAAAATAAACTTAATTAATGCATGAGATGCATAAAGAATGAATTTAGACAACACAAAAGTCTATTTAAACATGGTAGCATTACTTGAAATAGGGATTGACACAACAAACCAAAAAAGTACAAATGGAATTCAATTGCTCAGGATTTAATCGGGAATCTAAAAACTGCTGGAAAATTCATAAAAATATGAAAAAAAATGTTTTTTGTTATTTCAAGCCAAATAAAGAGAAAAACTCTGCTTTTTCTGTAATGTCCTAGGGCTGCCTGTGCGCTCAAATCTAGGGTTTTAGAACTGATGAGTATTGTATTGGCAAGTTCCTCAATGCTTATGCTGGAAACCCTCAACTCACAAAAATAACATCTTATAAATAATTTCTGAAATCACGACTGTCAAAGATAAGATTACATTTAATCATGAACAACTCAGACTTCACAAAATCATCATAAATCTGAGACAACAGCTAAACAGAGATAAATGCAACTTGGCACAAATGTTACCAGATTGTCCTGGGAATCATAATGACTTGGAATTAACTCAACCTTCAGATTATCAGCAGGAATCAGGCCCAGTCTGCACTCTAATCTCAAATATTTTTTTATTTAGTGAACCATTAATTATCGTTTGTTGATTAAGAAACCCTGTATATCAAACTGCCCTAATCTTCCCAGCCTATATGATGGTGGTGGATCCTCTTATGATGTTGCAAGTCGGAGAATGAGTGTCCAATGTGTGATGATCAATTGTAGTAAACCCTCCAATGATACCCAGAATGTTGTGATTAGAAGTATGGCTTCCCAAAAACTGTTATGAATGCTGCAAACAGTCATAATGATTCAGACTTACGAGGGCTGCTGATGAGTGCATTAGGCTACGGTATGTTGGATCAAGCCTCGAACATCAATGTTTGTCCCTAACCCCTTGTGTATGGTTGTCCTGGGCAGCTGGAATGATAGTCACACAATGAGCAGACCCCTGAATATGATGATCTGTTACACAGCGATATATGATGGTGCCTTCCTTCTCTAGGAATGAATTCAATGATGATGGCCGCCAACAATCAAAGAAAAGCTACTTCAAAATCACCCTAGGGCATGGGGTACAGGCAGTGACCTCTCCCTTTGTTTGGCCCCAAAATCTGAAAATTAATGTAGAAACCCTCAAACATGCCTAGGCAACCAAATAATGAAATTTGCTTGTGAGAAACACTGTAGCGATACTGTAGTGACCCTGTAGCAAAGTTCAAGTCTTCCACAAATCAGCCCAGTCGTGATTCCCAAATGGAGTCACCCAAGATTGGAAACACGGGTTTTCGTCCTTGATCCGAATTCAAGAAGGTTTTCATCCTCTCAAACCCCAAACAAACCAAGGGTTTTCATCCTTGGATGCCCTAACTTGAACAAAACTGCTCAAATCTGAAAATAGTATGCAAAGGATAGCTTAAATGATCCTCAAATGCAGATAGGTGCCTCCTTGATATAGTTTTTCGAGTTGGGTCCTTGGGTCCTAAATTTCCCTCCAAATATTTAAAAATACTTTTTTATTTTGATACTAGTGTTAAAAAACCACCTTTTATTTTAATTGTAATAATATTATTAAGTTGCCCTTAAAATTAGAGATTATTGGGCCCAACTTAAATAATATTATTAATTTAATTTAGCCCAAAAAAGGAGACATGACATTTTCCTTCCAGTGTAGCCCAGAACAATCTTTATGTTTTGCTTTTTAAAACCAGCGGGGGGCATGGGGGGCAGCTGGGTCAAGGGGGAGTGCCGCAGGCACATTCCTTCTTGTAATATACTATGGGGTTGAGGGGCAGAGCCCTTGCCACCAAGCCCAAACTAAGGCCTCTAAAAAGCCACAGGGACCTTCATGGCACATGCAATCTTTCATAATTCTGTCGCTTTAACCAACTGTAGATAACTCCTTTCAATTACTCAACAATCAAATCATGCCACTAAGATCCTAATCACTTAAGGCAAAAATGACAAAAAACACAAAAATCAGGGTTTTATCAAGGCTCTGCAAATTTTATTTTGGTGGAATGAATCTGCAGAGAAAACTTGCAAGCTACAGGCAAGACTTGTCAAATAAATCACGATTTGCCTCGAAGACTCAATGAATAACTCATGACAAACTTACAAGTTTTTCTATAGGACTTGGCTCACAAGTAACTCAGCCTGCAGGTTTACTTGTGAGTATGGCAATAACTCAACCGAGTTTGCAAACTAAATTTTAAGTTTCAAAAAATTCTAAGCATCAAAAAAACTATACACTAACACAAGGGGGAGGTGGAAAGTGAGTAGTGTTAGAATGTAATATTTATTTTTTCAATGCTTTGTCACTTAGTGTCAACAGTAGGTACCATTAGTTCAATATGATGGATAGCTTACAATGTATGTGATTCATTATCAATATCATAAGCTCAATATCACGGATAGATTACTGTAGAATTGGTTTCTTTTTCCAGATATAACATTTATTCACCATCTATATGTTTATACCACCATAGTTTATAGTTTATACTCATTGGATCATTGCATAATAAACTTCAAAAATGAATATCCTGCTATACTTTTGTTCTGGCTCTCTCCCTCTCTCTAACATAATGTCACAGTATTATCTATCACCATTTCACACAGACACATCCACGGGCATCTGAGTGATGTCCAAGCATCTAGGTGATGCCTACAACATTCAAAATGTCCTGGTGACTAGGAGACTTGCAGGTGATGTCCCTTTTTTCCAGGACTGAACAGCCTGTTTCATTTGTTGCATAAAAATAAAAAGTTTAAAACTGCAACTTTTAAGAGAATGTTAAAAATCCCTAAAAATTTAAAAGGGGATGGATTGTCCTTGCAAATTCAGCACATTGTATTTATTTTTAAAATTCCCAGCTGCTTTTAGTTTATTTAAGTTGTTTCAATAGCCATCCCCTCCCCCCACCATCCCCAAAATTTGGGAACAAGTGTGCTGTCCCCAAAACTACATCCCAAAGTCCCTGCACTCCCACATACTGGAAACTTAGAGAAACACTGATTATCTTTTCTAACACCTTGCTAAGTTGGCATTTTGAGCCATGTAAGCCCCTATAAAATATCCAATTTTTAGATGTCAATACAGATACTATGGCAGCTAAGTTATATCATAGTATCACTTATTTCTAACAATAGCTCAAGTTATACCTATTATGAAGGCAGACAACCCATTTAAGCTGGGTTCAAAGTATAAAAATAAACAAACAAGAAAAGAACTAATGCATAGCAGGCATCTGAGAACAGTTATTGATGCATTGCGTGAGTTTTCCAAAGTAAACATTGCAATACCTGTTCTATTGCTTCTTCTGTAAATGGATACCAGTAGCGCATTCCAACATATACTTTTGCTGGGGTCTTCTTGCCTTCCAAAGCAAGTTGCAATGCATCAGCCTGCCAAAAAATTCAAATCAAGAGCTTCGTCACAGTTTTTAGGTTATAACTTATTTTGTATATATATAGAACTCCATCATAATTGGAAATTCATTATTATAACCACATGTTCACTAATTTTCAAATTGATTCTCTATATTTACCAAGTTTTATAATCTAGGATCTCAAGAAAAGAGTTCATATTCAATGGCTTTTGCATTATTACGATTTTTAAAATGATTAATTTTCAATCAATAAAATTGCATTACCATATTTGACAAAGACATCAAAATAATCTGGAATTTTATGTGACACAAAACCTGCTGATTGTTTGAACATATACTTTGCACCTCTATGAATTGTTATTTTGTAGCAGAATTGGAAATTTTATATAAATTGCAGAGAAATTTTGTCAAATAAAATTGATTAGTTAATAAAAGTAGATATTTACAAGTCAAAAAGGATAACAAACCTGCTCATAAGTTATCTTTCGCAATGGTGAACCACCTCCAATAGCAGCATAACCTTCCCTACTTTTGGGAGCCCTGAATACAGATATAAATTTGGCCAAAGGTCGCTGAAGGAACTGGAAAAACCTAGGCAGGCGAATAATGTCCTGTATATTTCAAATACTCAGTTGCTCATCCAATAGTAGAAAAACATCAACTTCTTTATAATACATTTGAATTTTTACTTCTTAGCAGAGGCTACTGATCCGACAGAAAACTCCCAAAAGCAGCTACTAGAATTACTCTCTCCAAGTACAAGATTCAAAATTAACTAAGTTGCCGGTTCCAGTATGGGACCAGACACGGGTATGGGATACGGGTACGCTGGTATGGCAAAAAAAAAATTCCTTGGGTACGGTGCGTTTGGGTACGGATATATATATATTCGTGCAAAAAATTAAAAATATACAGAACTGTAAATACATTTGATAGTATGAACTTTGATACTTCATCAATCATCATTAAATCTAAAATCATTGATCAATGCTAGTGATAAACTATATATATATATGCAAAAAAATAAAAATATACAGAACTGTAAATACATTTAATAGTATGAACTGTGATACTTCATCAATCATCAATCATCATTAAATCTAAAATCATTGATCAATGCTAGCGATAAACTATAAAGATAAATGCCAATTGATAGTTCAAAATTCCAATACATATGTCATAATCATATATCATATATGTCTCTAGTCATGATTCAAATGAAGATCGTTACAATTGTTCATCAATCATCAAGAGGATCTAGATCAAATTCATTGATTGGTTAAAATATCAAACTTCTTAGCAACCCAGACTGTCTGCAATCTGATTAATCAGCAGAATAACTGATTTTTTTTGCCCCTCTGCAAGTTGACATTCAGAAGTTAGAATATAAAAGCGTCTAGGAGTGCCCAAGGAGTGCCTGGGCACCCCCGGGTTCCCTATGGGTCTGCTGGGAACGGACCCACAGGGAACCCAAGGGTGCCCAGGCACTCCCAGACGTGCCCCAGCAAGAACCAGAACCCAAATGCTCCCGGAGCGGGTTCTCTAGGCAAAATAGAAGAACCCGGTAACATAGAAAATTAATGAATTGATAATAAAAGTATAAAAGTAGGCCACCAGTACACAGGACTGTGATATCTGATTAGTTCAATGGACTTTCATAGCACCCACCTGGGTTCCATCCCAATTGCAGTCTGCCCACCTGAATGGAATGTGAAAAAAAAGGATGAGGCAAGGTGCAAGTTCTGTATAATTTTTTACTGAGACCCAATATCTCAACCAGAACGAGTTCTATATGTGTGGTGCAAGATTCTCAATGGGGAATGCTTCAAGAAGCTTCTTAGCAAAAGCAATTTTGCAGCAGGAATAAAAAATGTGTGGAACATTTCTAATTTTGAACATACATCCAGTATCCCCATCATAATAGATATTTTTTTAAGAAATGCATGTAAAAGGAATATGAGGAATCCTGGTAGTGGAAATTAGAACCTTTAAGAATCTAGCATTTTTGAATTTAAATTTTTAAACAAACTTAAGCCAGATTTGCATGGTAAAAGCAGGATATAAGATTGACCATAGTTTCTGGTTCAAATGTCAGCACCATTTTAAATTTACTTTGAAAATTACTTCTATTGTTCTTTTCCCATCTGGATTGCAATTGCTTCCATTTTATCAAAGAAATGGTTGGCTGGGTCATCAAAGTTGATAAGAACAAAACAGTTTCCAGTACTTACATGTATAGAAATCTCAAAAGGATCACTATCCTTGAGCAAAATTTTAGGCGAAAATTAAATTTAAAAAAACAAATAGGAAAAATATAGAGCAGAAAAGTAGCAAATACTGAATTATTCATTAGACCTGAATGAGCGTCATTCCTATCACCTATGATGACAACCATCAACGAGTAAGCAAAGTAGATTAAGAAGTCAATTACTAGATTTGCCTAGTTTGATCTCAAGCAACTTATGAGTTTATATATTATTGACGTGATACTAGGTTGAAAATCAGCCAGAGACTGTATGATTAGATTAAGCAAATAGTACATCTCAGGATTAATCTTGGGGGCATTGGCATATCTGGTTGGCATGGAAGAAGAGAATATTTCTTAATAACTAAGTTACTAGTTCATAGCAAGAAGACCCCAGGTCCCGGTCCGGTCCGACCTGGGTTCGGGGTCCGGGTCCAGTCCCTTGTCAGTTCGGACAGGTTCCAGCCCACAGCCTGTGGGTCCGGCCTGGATGAACCTAGGCAGAATTTGGGCCCTTCGTGCCTGAAGTCAGCAAATTTCAATTTATTTTAAAAATTTTGACTTTTTTTTTTACTTATTTTTTACTCTAAAAAGTGTCATTCGCCCCCCTGATGCTAAAATGTGACATACAAAACATCCAAAAGGAAAAAGGAAACTCATTTTTCATATTGTGAATGAAAAAATATATATTTTCTCCCTTACTGAACTTATTTTCTTGCTTGCATTGCACGAATAGAGTTGAAGATTGATCATTGAATGCTCCAAGCTGATTGTTGTGTTGTTCCCACGTATTTTCAAGTGTTCGTTTGTTGTCAAGGAGATTGTAGAGGAAGATTTCTTCAAAAGAGGTAGGTTTTTTGAAGGTTTTGGTTTTTTCTTTCTACATTTTTTTTTTTTACATATGAACTCTCTTTTTTTGTTTTGAAGTTTTTGGTTTGTTTTCATTCTTCTAGGTATCTATAACACATGCTTAATTTTTTTAAATGAATTAACTATTAAGTTGTATGTATTATTTTATATATTTTTGTTTTCAAATTTCATTTGTTTCAATTCTTCGAATGCGTAGTTTATTGAACTTGTCGTCTTAGGTATTACAATCACAACCATTTCTAGCTCCATGAGCCAATCTCGCTTCAAAACAAACCCAAACTCTCCCCTTTGGAAATATGTTAAAATGGTACAATAAATTCCAAGTGGTGGAGGTTATGTTTGGATTTGTGGTCATTGTAAAGTTAGATATTCGGGCTCATACAATTGAGTGAAAGGCCATTTGTGCAAGATCCCTAAACAAGGCATCAAATCTTGTCTAGGCAAAGATGGCAATGGTATTCAAAAAGTACAAGTCTTGGCATATATTGAAGAGCAAGGAAAAGCGACCAAGCATTAAATCGTAAATCAAGTCATCCTTTGTTAAGGAAAGGATCTCAAGGGATGAAGCCCCCTCCACCACCTTCTCATTTTCAACCTACAGAGAGCCATCTATTTTTGTCCATACTTGAAGAACAACATGTGGCCTCTAGACATAAGAGATCAAAGAGACCATTGAAAATTGCATTTCAAAATGAGGCTAGAGAGACTGCCAATCAAAACAGAGTGAGATGTGTCTATGTGAATGGATTGGCATTCAATGTTGTTCACTCACCATATTGGCAAAAAATGGTGAAATCAATTAATAAGGCTGTAAAAGGGTATAAGGGCCCAGGTTTTGAAAAGGTGTGTAGCACCTTATTGGATAAAGAGGTGAAATTTGTAGAGGACTCCTTGAAGCCCATAAGGGATTTGTGGGTTGAAATAGGGGTGTCCATTTCTAATGGGTGCAAAGATGCAAAAATTCACTCATTGATCAATGTTATTGCAGTGTCCCCTAAAGGGGCAATGTTTTTGAGAGCAGTGGATTGTGAAGGAGAGGTGAAGGATGGTGCATTTATTGCTAACGTTCTTTGTCAAGCCATTGATGAAGTGGGCCCTCGAAATGTTGTGCAAGTTATAACAAACAATGCTAAAAATTGTAGGACTGCTAGGTTATTGTTTAGACTGCTAGGTTATTGTTTAAGGAGCGTTATTCACACATTTTTTGTACACCTCTCCTATCCACTCCCTCAACCTAATGCTACAAAAAATTGGCACCAGAATTGATTGGATCAAATAGATGTATGTTGAGGCCAAAGACATCCAAATGTTTGTCACCAATCACCATATATCACAAGGCATATTTAGAACATTCTCAAAATTGGAGCTGCTAAAGGTAAGTTAAGTAATAAACTGTTCCACTTGAATAAACTTTTTAATTTTATTTTTTGTAATTTTCTTTTTCAACGAGTTGTTAAGACCCATTTTGCCTCCAACACAATTGTGTTGAGACGACTTGAGAAGGTTCGTGAGGCACTTTCCAACATAGTCATCAGCCCAAATTGGTCCATATGGAGGCAATCTAGCACTACAAGGGCAATAAAGGTTAAGCAAATGATCCTAGATAACATTTGGTGGGATTGTGTTGAGTATCTCCTCAGTTTCACTAAGCCCATATTGAGTATGATCCATTATACCGACATGGATAGGCCTTGTTTGGGTGAGGTATATGATAGCATAACTCAATGATTGAGAAGATGAAAGTCATCATAAATGCAAAAGAGCAAGATCTTGAAGAAAAATTCTTCAGAGAACTACACAAAATCATTGTAAAAAGATGGAACAAAATGACCACTCTGCTGCATCTTCTTGCCTTTGTCTATAATCCTAAATAAAATAGTGCTCAGCTCCTTTTTGTGACAACAAGAGTTGCCCCATATAGAGATGCTGAAGTCACTCAAGGGTACAAGGCAACACTTCACAAACTCTTCATTGATGACAGACGAGATGCAGTGAGGGCTGAGTTCATAGGTTTTGCATGCTCCAACAACTATGGTCTTGATGCTCTCAGGGAAAAGTATATGGTCAATGCTCATAGTTGGTGGTACTTCCATGGCCAATCATACACGTACCTACAATCTCTTGCAATCAAGATTTTATCGCAAGTTTTATAAAACAAAATCTTTATCTTTTAAGTTCTATTTATATTTTAATTTTTTAATTTTAATTTTTTAATTTTGTAACTCTTAACTCTCTAATTTGGTATTAATAGATTGCTAGTTCATCTTCATCTAAGAGGAATTGGAGCACATACTCCTTCATCCACTCAATATGGGCAATAGACTACAATCAAAAAAGGCAAAGGACTTAGTGTATGTGCATTCAAGCTTGCAGCTCCTTACACACAAACAAAGTGGCTACGAAGGAGGGGACACAAGGAAGTGGGATATCGAGCCAGAGCGTATTGACTTGGATGCTTCCACTGCCCACTTTGCTACACTTGATGTTAACGATGACTATGAGCCAACTAGTGAGCATGAGAGTGCTAGTGGTAGTGCCAATGCCAGTACCAGTGCCACTATTTGTGGTTCTCCTAATTTACCACTACATACATCAATGATATTTTTGACGACCCATATAATAGTTGATCAATGATGGCTGATTGTTGACACTTGACATTATTATTTTTAAACTTTAATCTTGTTGGCGTAAGAACTAACACCTCTGGAGTGTGAGTTTGTACGGACAGCTATGCACACTACGTAATGAGTGCTCTTCAAATTAGGAGCGGAAGCTCCCTCGTTGTGCTGGAATGCATGAAATAGAAAACTAAACTAATGTCCTATCTTTTTGTTCTCAGCTGGTAGAGGCACAAGGTTAAGAAAACCTAGAGCGTTGCAGCTAAGTATTTTCTGGTTTCGCAGATCATGTAACTACAACTAAGCTAACTTCTTTAATATCTATCCAATTTCCTCAAGAAACAGAGCATGAGGAAATGGAGCAGGAATGTATTGTACGATAAACTCCAGGTGCGGGCTCACAACATGAAGGCAAGGTAGGCGCAACTATTTGCTAATCCGGGAAGAAGTTTATTAAAACAAACAAAAGGACGGTAAACCTGGTACAGCTTCACAACATGAAGGCAAGGTAGGCGCAACTATCTGCTTGGCTGAATGAGTCTACTATAACACACATCAAACGATAAGCTTTAAGTACAGTTTCGCAACATGAAGGCAAGGTAGGCGCAACTATTTGCTCTTCTGAATAGGCTTATAATAAACAAAACAAAAGGTAAGCAACTGGGACAGTAGATTGTATAGACGCAACACGCATGCAATAACGATCAAACCAGCAACCCCATTTAACTAAGGTCGAATAAACACCATGACAATAACATGAAGGCAAGGTAGGCGCAGCAATTTATTATAACAGCAATTACTCTTTGAACAGATACAATAATAGCAATACTACAGGCAAGGTAGGCGCAGCATGTATGCTATCAAGCAAAAGTTAAATTACAAATGAGCTTAAAGCTCTTATTTATAGACTTCAAGGTGTAGGCAACCCTAAAATCACCTTGAGTCAACTAAAGTCTTGCAATGCATGCAAGATCTTATTCCTAAACCCTAATTGAATGAAACTATACAGTTAACTGGGAAACTATCATCAGTTAACTGAAACATCTAATCTAAATGGACAAGGTGCAACATGCACGTCCTTATTGAAAGCAAGTCAACTGGAATGCTATCATCAGTCAACTGAAAAATCTAATCTAATCTCCAAGTATATGTAGATGTTTCCAAGAAAGACATGCATGCAATGTATAACAGCAAGTTAACTCGGAAAGAAGCCTCGAGTTAACTACTTCTGATGACTCATCATTGTAAGCAACTGCATGGTCTAACTGAACGTCTACTCCAAGTTTATCATCTCCTCCAGGAATTTATCAATAGTATCATCATCTGGCACTTTGACGCTGTCCACGATGATTAACTGCTTGTCCAACTCTTTGTCTCCATCTCGGATCTCCCTCTGACTATCTCTAACCTCTGTGGTCACCTTTTTGAAACTGATAGTCAGCATTGTAAACTCCTCCATCTTGGACGCCTCTGGCCCTCCACATAGGTTATCACGAACTAACTCTTCGAACTCAGCTTGAACTGCCTCTAACTCGGCGTAGGTACCATCCTCATGCCGATAATGACATGGGATCTGAGTGATGTACTCGCTGATGAAACGAAGAGCTGCAACAACCTTTTCCTGAATCATGCTCATCTTAGCAGAAATCCTGTCATATGTCTCCACCCTGCAAAGATACAATTCTCTCCAAGTGAAGACCTTCTTCTGATCTCCATCTGCTTCAATGGCGTCATAGATTCCTGCAAGCTGTGATATCAAAATCAGGTCCTTCGGCTTACGCTCGGCTATGCAAATCTCGAGCTCCTGAATTCTCTGGCGAAGACTATGTGCGTCAACCCTCAACTGATATAGCTCTATGAGGAGGTGTCGACCAGCAATGATAAAGTCTTCAATCCAGGTATCCAGTAGCTTTCCTCAATTAACCAAGTGTTGAATCTTTTGCTGCTCTGCGGCGGTTTCTCGAAGTTGTGGAAGTAAAGGTGCTTGACCCTCGTTGCCATGAAGCAAACCCGAGATGTACTTGCGAAGTTGTCTGATTTCAGCCTTGAGAACTGCCTTATCCTCACCATCTTTCATGACGCGCTCCTCTAGATTACTCGCGACGACTCTGAATAGATTCACGTCGGTGTGTCGAGTATTCTTACCCAGATTAGTTTTGACGAAGGTAAAATCACCAACATCAACTTCATCCAAGTATTTGTCTTTTGGAGGAGTAGCAACCTCTATGACGATCTCTGCCTCAAGATTCTTCTCAATATTTATCTGCTTTCTGGCCCTCTTATTCAACCTGTTCTGATAGGGCTCACCAAACTCAGACAAATCAAGATTATATGAAGGCATACGCCTCTCCCTCTCCAATGACTTCTCAAGCCAAGATGAATAAGGAATACTGTCCTCTCGAGGTGGAGTTGTTTCTACTGTATTAGCTGCTGGCAAATCCACTGGTATGCAGGTCTCATGTATCGAAATCTCAGGCTCCGAATCAATATCTATGGGAGATGAGTGCGCTGAAAAAGGTGAACCTGGAGATGACAAACTGGCCTCAGTCTGAATAACTGGCTCTGGAAGTACTGTCTCTACAACTGGAAGTGTTGGCTCCTTCTCAACCTGTTTCCTTTTGGTGATGCTTTTTCCTTTTGAATTAATTCCCATCTTAACCCCTTCAGGCGGCCTCATAGTAACCTTGACTCGAGGTTTAGCTCTAGAAGTAGAAGGTAAAGAAGAAGCTACCACTGCTGGCGGCTCTGTAACTGGGATCACCCTTCGCTTCCGCTTGCTCTCAAGGAAGTACATGGTGGTTTTGATAACAGACCTGGATAAGTCTTTCACTGAAGTGTTCAATGGAACATACCAATCAAGTTGGCGAAGTGGCTGGCGAGCAACTTGGTCTCTAATGAATGAATGAAGTAGTATCTCGCCATCATCATCAGACAAACCTTCCACATCCTCTGATAAGAAATCAGCAATCTGTGGAACAGTAAGCCTACAATAATGACGACGGCGCACCTCAAATTCATCCTCACAATTGACCCAAAAGTCCTCAAGCGCTGCCGAATGTGAAACATTTCGCTCCAACCTTGCTGAATAATGACCCAACGGATCATAGGCACGCTTCTGAGGAAAACACCCAAGCTGAAGTTTCTCTAACTCGTGTGCCATTAACTTGCAATCAGCAGCTGTTTTGCATTTGTAAATACCTAACTCAAACGGAAAGGTGAAAGCTGGCTTATGTCGATTGCGAAGAAAAGTGTGAACCTCATGTGCCTGTCTCATGAACTCCATGAAAAGAACCTTATCCGATGGGTACCTCGGTAGCATCAGAGGCTCTCCTGTATATCCATATACACGAATATATGTGAAAGTAGGAAATTGGATAAACCAATCTGCCCAACTCTCCATTGCTGATTGTGCCTCCGTAGAAATCCTCACATGCATCTCGTTATCTAAATTTCTGACTGTTCTCATAAGAAAGTGATCATTCACTGCTGTAAAGTCCTGTTCAGCTTTCGAAAACTCCAACTGAGGGTAGTATTCGTACACTCGCTGAACACCCAGAACTCCATCGGTCTTTAATAATTTAAAGCTGCCTTGAAATGCAACTAAGTAAACCAGAAAAGTTACCATATGGAATTCATGAATCTTTAGGAACTCTGTAATCTGCTGGTGAAGACACTCGCTGATAAACATGGCCCAGTCAAATGTTTCTTTTTTATCAATAACTCGTGAGATGAGGTAGAACATCCATGTTCGGAAAACACTTGCATCTTCAGAACCTGCTAACCGGTTAAGGAAAGTTATCAAAATAGCAATCTCCTCCTTGAAATCTCCACGTGCAATCTTCCTTGGCATGTTGGTTTTCTGAATTTTCAACCACCGTTGAGCTACTTTCTTCTGTGATCTATCCTTGTCCTCCTCCCATATTCTATCACAATCTGAAATGGATACAGCGAAATGATCTAAACGTGGAGGAATAGAAAAACATTTTTCTATATCCCTCGGCTTAAGGCTACAAATAATCCTTCCATCTATCGATCTAATTTGTCTGGTAGATGAGTCATAATGCTTGACACAAGCAAGTACGAACTCAAGATCAAAGACTGAGATAGGAATGGACGGTGCTGCAAATATCCCTGAACGTTCAAGATTTTTGATTGTAGTACTGCTAATACCCTCCAATGAGTTCAGATTGACGATGGGAAAAACATGATTTAAGTCGGTATCGGTAGTTTTCAGAAAGTTATGAAGAAAGACCTGTTTGGCCTTATAATCTATGGGATTATACTGCATTCTGAAAAACTAGACTTTTGACTGTAAAGTCGGGTATGTTTGGACAACTTTGGAAAAACTGAAAAAGCTCGAGGATAGGCTAAAAATAGCAAGGGGAAGTGAATTTTTTCGAACAAATTATAAGATATGGGTTTTGTGCAGAATCAAATTCTAATGCAACCCAGAATGTCAGAATTTCGAAAAAATGGGATTTAGGCTTGCATGCAAAAGGTTTTCGGTTGAGATTTGAACTGGCAGTTAGGGGCACTGGGGGCAATTTTTCCCGCGAAAATCTGGAACATGGGTTTTGTGTAGAAATGGATCCTAAAACAACCCAGATCAACAGATTTGCGAAAAAATGTGATTTAGGCCCACATGCAAAGAGAATTCTGGAAAAAAGCACAGTGCTTCTAGAAAAGAGGCAACGGGGCAATTTTCACAAAATAATCTAAGACATGGGTATTGTTGTTGATGCTGAAAAACTCGAACCCAGATGATGCTTTTCTGAAAAATCTGCCGTTTTCTTTGACATGCGAAGAAAACCTAAGACGAGAATAGAAGAAAGTAAGACAGAAGAATAGAAGTTTTATTTTTTGTTTTCTCTCTTCTTCTGTAAAAATTCGCCTATGCTTGAAGTAGAACTGATAACACCTGCATGCAAAATAGAAACCAAGTCTGAAATAATCTTCCCTTGAACAATCTGAATCTGTAGCTACGAAGAATACTGAAATCTGACACCTGTAGCACCTGCAGATCAATTTTATGCTCAAGAAAGATGTTTCTTGTCAACTTTGATGAAGAATAATGGACGCCATTAGCAAAATATCTTCTCTAAGGCGTGTGAAATGCATGTCAAGCATTGGAAATGGCGCTTGAAGTACAACTGGTGCTTCAAAACTCACGCATGGCCTATATTTGGCTTCAAACTCAGTTAACTGGATGTAGAACAACCCCAAATTAGGGTGCCACCTTGAAAGACTCAGTTAACTAATGCATGCAAACTAGTTTTTGCCAGTTATGACTAAAAATAGGTAAAATAGAAGTCGACTTGCAAAGAGTTTAACTGAAGATCTAAATTTGGTAAATTGAAAACTCTCTTCATGCGCACTTCTACTTTTGAATTTCAAAAAAAATCAACCTTTGACTTTAGGCGTCCTTCCTTACTTAGACATTTTCTGAAAATTTAGAATCTAAAACCTCAAACGAAGCTCATGTTCGATCACTGATTCTGGTTGACTGTCACGTCGGATCAACTGGCTGACAATCTCGATGAAGAGCAGGACCAAATCTGACAAGAAGATTCCTTGAGGTGGCAATTCAAAATTCAACCATCTGAGGCTTCAAAAAGATGGGCGCCCCTGGCCTCCAGGGGCGCTTTTGACCTCAGTGTTAGAATATTTTCAGGCATTTTCATCATTTTCACTGATAACTTGACCATATTTCACTTGACGTTTCCCGGTATTTGACAAAACTTCAGAACACGCCGACTGGCTCACTGCGGAGCAGACTGAATTCTGAGCAAAGGCTCCTGATGAACACTTTGTATAAAAACATCTTTAAACCTCCCTAAATCATGGGCGCCCCTGGCCTCCAGGGGCGCTTTTCCCAACCATGTCAACCATTACTGTAACTGACCAAGAATTACTTAACTTCCAGCTGCGGATTGCCAAGACATCTTCTGAACTGGCTGAGACAGGGAACGGAAAGCTGACGCTGACACGAACGAGATGAGCATCTGAAATCATCAAACAGATTTCATTTAAGGTCTTAAAACCTTGGGCGCCCCTGACCTCCAGGGGCGCTTTTGTCCTTTCTGAATAGTTTCTGATCAAGTCTGGAACCTCAAGTTTGACCACTGATGGCGGCAACTCGGCAACTCAGATTCACCTGCTGACAGATGCGTCGCGGAGCTGGACCAAAAATAAAAACAAACTTCCTGGGTGGCACTTGATCAAAAGACTTCATCTAAATCTTCCAAAAGATGGGCGCCCCTGGCCTCCAGGGGCGCTTTTTCTCTTCAAAGTCATCTACTTTGTATTTCCCTCGTACTGTACTGAATTTACGTTTTCAGGCGTTTTACTCCTCCGTCGGACTGGCTGGCTAGCTCATTGCGAAGCTATCAGGAAACTGAAGAAATCATCTTGGTAGAAAATCTCACAAAAAGTTGAATACAGCTTCCATAATGATGGGTGCCCCTAGCTGAAAGTGGCGCTTTTGAACTCCAGACTTAGAATATTTTCAATCCAGACTTAGCCAATTTCACAGTACTTTTACCTCGTTGAAAATCTCCTCCGTCAAAAAGCATAATTTTCAACATCTTTCATCGTAGAGTGTTCTTCTTTGAGTTTCAAGCTTAGATATTAACACCTGGTACTGGCCAACTGCCATTAATGACCTCAGAGGTCCTAACTTTTCTCCTGAAAAAGTTATAACTACCCACCAGCCTTAAACTGACTTTTAACTGAAACTGACTTCACCACTGTGATCGTGATGTGAAATAACCAAATCAAAATTAATTTCAGCTAATTCTGACAAGTTCTTATTTTTTAGGGTTTCGGGCTAAAAATAGACTTCAGAAACCCTAATTTTCAAAATTTTCAAATTTTGCCAGTATCTTCCTGGCATCACACTGACTAAAATCCCATACTTTATTTGCCCAAAAACTGAGTTTTGACCCCACTTTTACAAGGTTTAGACCATTTTAAGCAAAATGCCTTAATGAAGCAAAAATTTCGGTTTGGGTACAACAAATCTATATCATGACATTCGAATTTGACTAATATTTGACTATTAATATGGTGGTGTATTTTGCTATGTTATTTGACTATTAATATGGTGGTAACTTAGCTTAATAATATAAGTTCTTTCACTGTTTGGAATCAAATCAAGATTAATATTCCAAAAAGCATCAGATGCAGGTTCAGAGTCCTAAAAATGATGTTCTGAATCCAAACATTAAATTTCGGTTTATATAATATCTCATCCCTAATAATCAGGCAGGTCAGTCAGATAATAAGCCAAATGAGGAGTACCATTGAAAACCACTTAAAGCACCTTTTGTTAAGCTTGAAACAGATGATTCATCTAGGGGTAATTTGGAACAATCAAACTCAATGGTATCCAGAGTGCTAATTAGTGAATGCTGGACTGGTGTTGAAAGGAATGATATGGCCCCAATGTTGCTGTGGAGGCACTCATCATCAAGCAAGGCATATGGGTATCCAAATAAGTACCCATATTTTAGTAGTTGACCAGATTCCAAATTCTGTTCCCTCAACAAAGCTCTAACAAAAATATGGGTATCCAAACCCTGAATATAATCAATGGCATCTAATTATTGTTTCCTATGTTTAAATGGGCGGCATTCAATCAAATGAGCAGGATTGAAAACAAAGTGGTCGATAGGCTGTCCAAAATGGCCCTCTCTGTGGAGTCCATGCATTACAAAGCTGGTTTGTGTACCCCTGAACAAGGGGAATGTTCAACCATGTCACATCCTCTCTTTTAGTATCTCTCCAATGAATATTAGGAAGGGTATATGGGTGCAAGCTTTAAGCGAATCCTTTGGTCATATTTTACCCCTAAGCTTACCCACCCTGAGTATAAGAGGATCTTATTCCTAATACCTAAGGGACCGTTACCTATTAATATTTGTTCAACAACAGAAGGTGTTGGCAGTGTTGAGGCACATAGGTGGTAGAAAAGGCAACAAACTTTGGTATTCTTTACAGTCCACACGTGCAAAGGCTCAATTTCAAAGTGACATTCAAGGAGGTTGTAACTTAACTACCAGGATGGGAATCCTACAATGATCAATGATGATCTGCCTTATTGGAAACCACTAGTGCCAAACGGGGCTGCTATTCACATCACTTTCAATAGCTCACCAACCATCATGTACACACTCAAATGAAGTTGTTGCAATGAAAGATCTTCAATTTTCCATTGAAAATAATTCATTCTATGCTCCTTCAGTTCACTGGTTGTTTGTTTCAGATTCATTTTAGTGGTGCCTATTTGCAAAGGTTAAAAATTCAATTTGTTTGAAAGGTTAAAAAAATTCCGAAATCCAGAATTTCCAAAAAAAATGGTGAAATTTCTATAGGAATTGAAAAGTCTGAACTGAATCTAACAAATCTAGCCAGTCCAAAAATCCAGATCCGCCTGGATTTGGTAACTATTTCTATTTTTGTGGTTTATCTTAGGAGGCATTGCACAATGGTCATGACAATCAACATGTAGTTGGAGTACAACACGGACACAATAATAAAGAAAGAAATTTTGTAGACTGAAAATAACAATTCTTCATGGTGCTATATTGAGAGATATATTAATATTAAGGAAGAGAAAAGATTTCTACTAAAGTTTAGAACTTTGGTTCACGAGAAAAACAATTGAAGGGAAAACTATAAGGAATATTAAGTGGTGACTGTTACTATGACAGGCACAAGTCCATAATGAACTAGTGAACTTTGCAGCAAGAAGTCATGGACACAGAGTAGTCAGATCACACCAAATTGGCACCTGAAATCATATTCAAAATCAAGCTTTGAATGCAAAAGCCATTGCAACACAGATTTCACAAGTTATGTCAATCATCACAAAGATAAATGCTCATTTGGACAACCTCTTTGGCACCCAAACTTACCTAAGTAATAAGGATATGGATGGACACCGAACTAACAGGTATATTGAGCCACACAAGGATGAAGATTCAAAGGTAATGTTAAATACTCTAGCAGCAATTTTACATCAGCTACCAAGCCAAGTAGAAATGCTTTGTAAGGAGGTGAAGAGATATTCATGGATTTGGCTTTCAGAATCAGATTTATAAAGTCTAGTGGGCCCATTGTGAATGTGATAGCTAGGGCCACATAGTTTGCACTCTAGTGGAGGTGGTAGCAAGGAACAAAATCTTTTGAAAGTTGTAATGTGACAATGAAGAGTGTGGGTAGTGCAGAATTGCAGATGTCATAGAGATGAGATACTATTTTTATCCTCTCTTCAATTTCTCTATGAATGGGCCCATTGAATTTTACTATTAAGTTATTGATGTCTTGTAAGGTGCTGCTATCTTGTAATCGTTTCTATTTTGCTTATATGTTTTGCAAGTCACCACCACAATCCATATGGTGGCTCTCTGATAAAAGATAGAAGTGTCATTTGGTCTTAATAGAGGCTTGTCAAATGACCTATAGTTTTGAAAAATTTATGGTATATGGTTTAAAATTTAAATCTATGTTGTCACCTCAGGCTCCAGTCTCAAGTTCTGCAGTTCACCAATTGTTTTCCAGGTTAGAGAGGCTGGGTTAGTCCATATGATACATATAAATGTAATATTAAAATTATATAAAAATAACCATAATATGCACAAAATGTACAAAATAAATTACAGAACACAGCTGATAACTGATAATTCAATGTCAATTGTCAAATGTTAAAAGGTGAACCGTGAATCAAAATGGTTTCTATTAGTGCAACTGCACATGGAAAATCAATACAAATCATCACATTGATCTTCATCGAGAGAAGCAATGTCATCAGCTACTTCATTAGAACCACAAGCAATGCCACTGCCACTCCCACTAGCTGCAATATGTAAGTCCAGTGTAGAAGCCTTGTGCCCCTTATCTTTGGACAAAGACTATGGAAAACTGTTGGTTAGGGTTAGTTAGGTTTGTTAGTCTGTTTTATATTTTTCATTAAAAATGACCTTTTTTTTTGTCCCAGGAAAGTTCTTCCTAGGTTCGCTTGGGTTCAACCAGGGTCATCCCCCAGGCCTACAGATTTGGTCTTGGTAGATCTGAACATACCCAAGCCAAATCCACAACCCCTGGACAAGACACTGGACAAAACAGAGCCTAAAATGGACCAATATTTGTACATGGTCTGGACCAGTCTGGGTTTGGTCAGGGTTCTTGCAGAAGCTGGTAACAGGGGTATAAATTTATGATAAGATATTTGGTTTTCAACCCCTATGGTTCTGTATAACTCTACTTGTTTTGGTAAAGATTTTATCACTATCAACAAAACTTTCCTTTCTTTCATTATTAGATGGATTTATCTATGCCAAAAATATTTACTTTCTTTAAGTTCAATAATTCAAATTGCACATATAAAAAGTAAAGGAATTTTATTTTTTATCTTATACTAGTCAATTATCATAAACACGTGCCTTCAGTTACATACTGCATAAATTTTATTTAGTATGTAATCATATGGGACTTTGGCATTGTGTACGCTTCATGACCCATGGCCACCCATGTGCAATCTTCCAAATAGATGGTCATGCTTAAGAAGTAATGCTCCGTTTCACTGTTTCTAACTCTAGTTGCTATACTAGATAATGAAATTTCAAAAGAATTCCTCTAGCTAATCCAATATATCAGCCGCCAAGAAGCACAGTTGAACAATGGGAACATAACAAACACAGGTATAACTAGACTATCACAGAATTTGTATCTCATTGGACTCAACAAAATACCGGATCAGAAAATAAGTTAAATAAGAAAGGCTGAACATCCTCAAGTGTCTCAGGTCCTCCAAGATTGAGCAATAAGACACCCACTCTATCCTGGTCAACACCAGCATCACTCACTACTTCAATATTTTCTGCAAGTGAAAGTGCCCTTGAAGAGAAAAAGGTATTATCAACACGCTCTGTCTTCTTAATTGTTCCATACAAGAATGGTTTCCACTGAAGTTGATTCTGACTAGTTAAATCATTTCTGGATAAATGCAATTTGCAGGAAACTTTGTGTATAATCTTCCTGCTGTAAAGGGATGACTTTCCTACTAATCCTTTGGAATCTGTAGAAATTTGTGTTTTAAGACATGACCTGCAGCCAAAAGTCATATTTTCTTGTAAGTGATAAGGTTAAAAGCATTGACAATATGGACAAATATATACTATTAAGAAACTAGAAAGGAAAAGCAATAAAGAACTGAAAATATCATACAAACAAGTTTAAACATTAGACCCACATGTTAAGAATATTACATCATTCATATGTCTTTAGGATACATACAATAATCATTTGTTAGGTTTATTAGTATTTGTTATGGTTGGTTAGGAATTATTTATCCCATGAATGTCTATGTAAAGAGTGGCTATAGGAACTCTCCTATAACACAGGAGATATAAGTTCTATGAAATTGCATTATGTATTATTGAACAATAATGATTAGAAATACAGTATTATTCAATGTATTTGAATCCAAGCACTCTAAAAAACCAATATGGTATCAGATATGGCAGAATATCTAGTGACAACTATCTGAGTATAGTGGCTGACAATGGCACATGGACAAAGAAATTTGCTTCTCTTCTGTGCTTTTGTCTTGTTGTTGGCTGCAATCGTCTCCATTCTCTAATTCAGTTGCCAGACAAGTCAATAAAATTGCCAAGATGGGGAAGAATGCCAGCAATATTGGCTCCAAAATCACAGTTGGAGAGTGCAAATGGAAAAGTAGGTGAATTGTCACAGTCTTATTCAATTTCCTGCTTTACAAGATCTATCTGCTCTTCTAAATCAAATCCTCGACCTGCTGCGGGCATTTAGTGAATTTGAGATTATTATATTTGGAGAAAAAGTCGTTCTTGAGGATTGAATAAAGAAGTGGCCAATTCACAATTGCTTGGTTGCTTTCTACTCCACTGGCTATCCTCTTGAGAAAGCTGAAGCTTATACTGCTCCTTGAAGGCCTTTTCTTGTGATTCAATTGGCACCCCGGCATCTTCTTCACGATCAGTAGAAGGTATACAACGGACTTGAAAAATATGGCATTCCTACTCCCCAGTCCCCAATATGCACTTGTGAATAGGGCTTATCCCAACCAGGAGTTGGATTACTTTGTAGAAGAAGATTTTGTTTAAGTTCATGGAAAGCAAATCTTGAAGCCTTTTCTTGTGAAGCCTTTTCCTGGAGATGATCACAATGTTATGATTTACTACCCAAGTTATGTTGGTGGGGGAATAAAGGAGTTATTTCGAAAGGTAGGTAACCGTTCCAATGAGTTTCATCCAGATATTAGAAGAGTTTTGTAGTCGGTCATAGTCGGCAGCAGTTAATTATATTTAAATAAGACTATAGTTAGTTTATAATATTTTGTATACTTTTGTACATGTTTCGGGAAGACTAATTCCCCGACTAAGTGATTAGTTGTTGTCATGAAGCGTTGTGATGGTTGGTTCCTCAACCACCGCCAGCGACTATTTGTACTTGAGTCAGTATAGTCAGGAGACATTATGTTCGTACTTATGATATTATGTTACATGCTGTTACATTTTGATGTTGTACGGCTAATTGTACTTGGTTACCCTAAATAATAAATCAAGTACTATTTGTTGTGCAATATGCATTCATGATTGTTCGTACTTGTCTATGTTTTGTTAATTTTGTTTACTCTCGTAGTATGTCGTGAGTACTTTAGTGAGTAAACATTTGTCGCCGTTGCCTAAGTGAATTCGACGATCACCCATACGGGAGAATGGCGTCGTGATGGGGCAGCTGACCGAAGAGCCAGTACAAGCAAATGAGGGTTGTGAAGCCGCTTTGACGGAAGACCTTTGCAATCTGTGGGAAATATCGTTAAGGGACCATGTACGGAGGGAGGTTCTCAGGCGAGAGATCCCTCAGTCGGTCATTTGGGATCGACTGCGCATCAACCAAGAGGTCGACCATCTCCTCACCAGACTGTCAAGGTCGATAGCACACCACTACATTATCTTACAGGATCTCGAGGTTAAGAGGGATCAAGAACAAAGGAGGCAACAGTTACTGCAACGGTACGAGGAGAGAACCAAGCGGGAAGAGGAGAAACAAGATACAAGCCGAAGATGTATGTCTAGCAACTAAGGCCCGTACGCTCGGCAATTAATGCTCGTACGCCTCAACAAAGACAAAAATAAAGTACCGAAAGGGCAAGAAATTGCCGAGCAACAAGTACGTAGATCATTAAGACTCAAAGAACAAGAGAACAGAGAAGGAAATTAAAACAAACCACCGAAGGAGTAGATGAAGATTGGAACGAAATAAACCAAAATATTGTCTACCCTGGTGGAGAAACTGATGAGGGGAACTTCAAAACACCATCAGTAACAAATAGAGCAAAATATAAAATAAATGAAAATGAAAATGAAGTGACAAAAGAACTTGAAAACAGCATATGTTGTATGAGAGAGCTGTCCATATCAGACGATGAAGGGCCGAGAGTTGGAAGATCTGAGCCTAAGACCCCAAGGCAGAGGGAGTACCAGAAAGAACCCCAAGAGACTCGAGGTGTAGAGGACGTTGACAGAGGACGTGGGGGAGACTCATACGTGGCCGAAAGTGCAATTGATGCACCGGGACATAATGGGAGAACCAGTCCAGTCAGGTCTAACACACAAGGAGGGCATTGGGGAAGGATGGTGACTCTGCCAACCGAGAGGCAAAAGCTGCCAAAGTTCACGGGGAATGGGTCAGAAGATCCAGTACGACACTACAAGACGTGCGAGACAATTTGGATAGCCAATGGACAAGATGATGTGGATTCCCAGCAACGCTAAGAGACAGTTCCATCGACTGGTACACATAACTGGACCAAGCACACAGGGCATCATGGAGATTACTCAAAAAGGCATTCCAAGATGAGTTCATAATCCTCACGGATGACAATGAAATTGGAGCGGAAATCTACAATACGAAGCAAGGGAAGCACGAGAACATGCGTACCTATAACCAGAGACTCAAAGACTTGTTGGGAAAACTCGAGACCCAACCAGCCGACGGATTAAAGAAGCAATGGTTCATCAAAGGCTTCCTTCCGTCGCAGAGGAAAAAAATGAAAGTCATACCTCTATCATCGTACATCAAAGCATAAAATTGAGCGATGGATATAGAGAGCGAGAACAAAACATCCTCCTAAGGGAAAAGGAAGACAGACAACGAGGATAGTATGGACGACAACAATGACAAGTCAAAAACGGTGCAAGCACTCTAGAAGGATATGATAAGAATGATGAAAGAATTAAAGGCCGACAAGGAGAGGACGAAGGAAGCCAGAGAACTATGGTGTACGGATTGCAATGGGGAAGGTCACACAAAAGCAAACTGCTTGAAGAAGTTGTTCTGCGATACCTGCCAAGTGATGGGACATTCATCAAGGAATGCCCATACAATCTGAAAGCAAGGGGTACGTAAGTACTCTTCACTTAGGGAGAACCGTCAACACCGCCGAATACACCACCGAAGCTCCAGTACAATAGCAATGCATCCCTTGGAGGTTACAAAGCAACAGACGTACGAGAAACAAGATACAGTATGATGGTAAAGGAAGGCCCATGATACAATGTCGGAAGTGCAACAAATGGGGCCACTTCACCAGGGAATGCCAGAACAGTCAAGGTTCAAGGGGAAGACTGTGCAAGTGGTGTGGACCGGGTGATCATGAAGACGAGGAATGCCCCAAGCAAAAAGGCATCCATATGTTAGATGTGGAAGAGCAAGAGGTATTGGTGATTACTAGAGCGCAAACGAAGGCCACCTACCCAAATCCATGTACAGAGAAACAAAGAATGACAGAAGCAAAAGCAGAAGTGGAATAGGCGATGGCGAAGGAACACAAAACACCTCTGGAGAATCCAAACACATCTCGGCGGTCGAAGGTGGAAAACATCGTACAGTAGGCACTATAGACCACCATACCCATAAAGGTGACTGACCCTCTCCAGACTATGCCACAGTTGGGACTGGCGATCACGAACGTAGTTGGTGATGACCAACATCAACGGCAGGAAGGACGAAGGAAAGAATTGATAGCGGAACCACCAACGTACAGTGAACAAATTGTTGACCCAATGTTGTTGACGGCAAACATCAGGAAGATGCCAACGGTCGTACAAATGGAGATCGAAGGGAAAATCCTGACAAACACTATCGTCGATGGAGGATCGGGAGTCAACGTACTACCTGAAGACACATGGAAGAGTCTCAAGAAGCCTACACTCTGGCCACCGACATTCCAATTAGTGGGTGTCGATCAGCACGACATCAAGCCGTTGGGAACATTGACAACGCAAAAGGTGACAATCGGGACACAGTCGTTCCTACTAAACTTCGTAGTCATCCCACTGCAGAAGAAGGCATACGATGCGTTGCTCGGAAGAGGATGGTTGGTGGCAACCAAAGCGGATCACAACTGGAAGAGGAACACACTCTCAATTGAGAGCAACAGGTGGAAGTATGTCATTGACTTGAAGAACTAGGTTGTGAGCGAAGAATTGGCTTCCTTTAGATCAGAATCGGATAGAGGTGAGTCGGATATCGACGAAGGGAGGAAAGCTATGGAACCGAATGCCGATGGCATACTTGAACTCGAGAGTTGCTCGAAGGACGAAACAAGTTCGCTAAATGGCCTATTTCATTGGCAAACGGAAGACCACGAGGTGTTCCACTAAGAGTGCAACATGCTACAGATCGAAGAAACCCGAGAAGAAGAGGAGAACGGCACGTCCAACCAAACATTCCTGATCGAGTACAGACATAACAAAGAAAGAGTATCAGAATTGGATGATACGCCAGCCCACAAGTCCAAACAAGTACAAGGTGAAAAAATTGTGTCAGAGCCAAAATATGAAAAAATCAAAAAAATAAAGGAAAAGTTGGGAGTTGGAAAAAATGAAAAAAATAAAGTAGAACTGTTAAAAAATTCAAAAATGGATGAAAGAGAAAAAAGAGATGAAGAGAGAAAGAAAAGAGACAATGAGAGAGAAAATAGAGACCAAGAGAGAGAAAAGAGACCAAGAGAGAAAAAAGAGACAAGGAGGAGAGAGAAAAAAAGATGAGAGAAAAGAAAGAGACGAGGAGAGAGGAAACAAAGACAAGGACAGAGAAAAAAGAGACAAAGAGAAGAAAAGATGGAAAATTAAAAGGGAAGAAGATTAAAAAAATTTAAAAATTCAAAATGGGAAAGATAAAAATAAAAGACATTAAAATAAAGGTCGTACGGTCCAAGGAGAGTCATAGGTTGAACAAAGAAGAAAAAAGATTAAGACACCAAGCAAACAGAAGAAACAAGTCGCACAAGAGAAATAGCGTACAAAGAAAGGAACTCAAATGGACAAGTGATCAAACTGTACGAAAAACCTTTGGAAAAGTATGCAAACCTTTCGTACGGCACAAGGAGGAGAGTGAGTCCGTACGAGAGAACAAGGTCGTACAAGTTAGGAACATAGATAAAAAGTCCATACGAGGCATTCAAAAATCCGTACGCAAAAAGGAGCCAACCATACGAGAAGAGTCACCAAAGAGTTTGTACGGGTGGAGAGGCGCAACACAAAAAACCATACAATGTATCAAACCCAGGCATGCAACCAGTAGAGGCATCAAAAGTCCATACAAGAAATAAGAAAAGGTCATACAAGTTGCCAGGCACTCAAACGTAGATATCAAGATCGTACGAAATAATAAGAAGGAATTCGTACGAGCGAACAAGTTACAAATCGAACCAATTATAAATTTAAAGGTTGTACGAACCAATAAAAAGAGAGTCGTACGAAACATTGGGTGCAGCAATAAGGGTCTCAACGTGAGCATTCAAAGTGGAGGAGCACAAGTTAAATCGGCAGAAAAAGAGCATGGAACAAAGTCGCATGGGGAAAGAAGCACTAAACAGACCATACCAATTTTGAAGGTTAAAAAGATCGTAAGGTGTCAAAAGAACAAAGTAGTCGTATGGATATTAGAAGGCAAATTGACGAGCACGAAACAGGAGGTAGAAAAGGAGAGCAAAGCCATACGCCAAGTAAAGGTACAAGTACAGACGACGAATAAGAATAGTGCAAAATCTATATTTTCTGGCTTTGTCAGCATTATTTTTTGCCACTCAAAAAATCATGAAAATGAGGTGAGCCATGGAGTTTTGTATGGTTTCGAATGCCTTAAATTGGTCCTGGCAACGAGGGCACTGCCCCTCGACCCCACACTGTACCGCAATAGGGAGCACACCAGAGGCGCTGCCCCCAAACCCCTGCAAGGGGCACTACCCCTTGACCCCGCTGGGGGCACCCGCATCAATTTCAATTGAATTACCAAATCCCAATGCAACTAGCCACCACAGTACAACCAAAGCCGCTGGCCTCACAACCAGCATGTACACCTCCCTCACAGTCGAAACCGCGTACAAAAGAGCCTAACACAGTGTACATTGTGATTAGTGAGCCAGAGGTCAGTGCACTTGGACAACAGCTGGACGTGGGACTTGACCCCTCACTGGTACATGAGGCCGAGATGAACTTGGCAAGTATGCAGTCGAAATGTCGAGGTGAATTCTTTCAATTTTTTACCTCACACGAATGGCCAAGAGTAGAGATGACCGAGACTACCAAGCAAGAGTTGGTGGACTACATTCAGAAGTCACAAGAGCAGCTGGTTGTTGAGCACACTCGAAGAGACATTGGCCGAGAGGAAGTGAGTATTGGCCAAGGGGTACCCCCGTTTTTGTTTTTCGTCGTTTGGAAGACAACTACTTTTGTGGGGGGGATGATGTAGTCGGTCATAGTCGCCCGCAGTTAATTATATTTAAATAAGACTATAGTTAGTTTATAATATTTCATATACTTTTGTACATTTTTTGGAAAGACTAATTCCCCGACTAAGTGATTAGTTGTTGTCATGAAGTGTCGTGACGATTGGTTCCTCAACCACTGCAAGCAGCTATTTGTACTTGAGTCAATATAGTCGGGAGACATTATGTTGGTACTTATGATATTATGTTACATGTTGTTGCATTTTGATGTTGTACGGCTAATTGTACTTCATTACTGTGAATAATAAATGAAGTACTATTCGTTGTGCAAAATGCATTCATGATTGTTCATATTTGTCTATGTTCTGTTAATTCCGTTTACTCTCGTAGTACGTCCTGAGTACTCCAATGAGTAAACAAGTTTCAAGAGAAGGATCGTACAGATATGAATGTAAGAGACCAGGCGTCTCTCAACCCCGAACTATGCTCGATAATGCAAGATATTTCTTTGTTTTGATGGTTTTGTATTTTCTTGTGGTTTGGTATACTGCAATTGATGTTTTTGAAAGCTTCCAACAATGCAAGATTGACTAACCATGTCATAGAAATGATATGCTACCTGTTCTTGACCTTTTCATGCATATAAGGGTCTGAAAATGTGCATCTACAGCAGCTAGATATTTATGCAAACACTTGACATGCATCCATAACCCAGTACAAGATAACAAGTAGATGATATGCAAGCCTCCTTCTATTATAAATCAACATGCATCGGCTGATTACAATATAGAAAATATAATGCAAATGGAACTAATATGTATGCAACTCTAATTTCCTTCTCAATCCTAGACTTGACTGTAACTATACAGTGTTCCACGGGGACGCATTTCCCCCCTTTTTTTGCAAGTTTCCGAAACGGGGACATTTCGGGGACGGGGAAACGGGTACTTGGCGTTTCCCGCCGTCCCGCCACCGCCACCAGTACTCCGCCGGAGACGGAGAAACGTCTCCACGTTTCCCAGGAGACATGGAGACGTGGAGACGTCTCCAAGTTTCCTGAGGAAATGCCTAGACGTTTCTCGAGAGACAGGGAGACGCCTAGCCGTTTCCCGTCGAGCCCACGTCCATGGGGGCGTGAAACTTGAAAAATAATTATAAAATCAAAATTTTAAGTGCTTTATGGTTACCCTAATTTGGCGTGGGCCCCACCCCTTCCTCCAAAACAACACAAAACAATGTTCCTTTATCATTTCAGTCACATTTTAATTGACTGATTTTTTTTGCAGCCAGCTGAAGAGGAGAAAAAACAGTTCAAAAACTTGAAGAATTCTCATTTAAGGAGTGAAAAGAGTGATTGCAAGTGTTATAGGAGTGAGGAGGAGCAAGAAAAAGAGGAGGAAGAGGATTCTATTGCATTTTGAAGAGATTTATCAAGCACAAGGTAGGGTTTTTGAAGTTTTTTTTCAGATTTCTTGTTGTTTTTGTTTTATTTTATGAGTTTAAACTTGTTTTTTTTTTTCTTATTCATTTCAAAGACTCAAAACCAAATTTGATGTTGAATCTTGAGGGAAAAATGATGAAAATGATGAATCAATCATCTTCATCATTTTGCCCTCAAGATTCAACATCAAATCTGATTTTGAGATGAATAAGAATTTTTTCTTTTTAAAAACAAGTTTAGTATAAAATTTTTAAAATAAAAAACTTGATGTTGAATCTTGAGGGCAAAATGATGAATGATTCAATCATCTTCATCATTTTTCCCTCAAGATTCAACATCAAATTTTATAAAATATAAATTGTAAATTTTGTTAAATTTGTTTTCAAAATTAAAATTTTAAATTTGTATTTCAATTTGTTAAACTAGGCTGATTTTATTTTAATTTTGTGAAATGCAGTCACTTTCACAATGAGCAATAACATGAGTGGTGATGACATGGAAATCCATTCCCATAGTGAACATGATTCAGATTTTGAACCTGAGAATGAGGGGGATGACCATGGGGTTGATCCTGCAACCCATTCTAGTTCCATGGCGAGTGCACCAGCTAGTACAGGTTGCCCTTCAGAGTTGTTGGGAGAGTATGCTAGGGGTCCTTTTGATCCTAAGTCTCCTCTCAAACAGTTTGCTTCAAGAATACAAGGCACATCACGTGCAGGTGGGGGAACAAGGAAGTGGAAGTGCCACATTTGTCAGGCTGAATGGTTTGGTAGCATCACTAGAGTGAATGCACGCTTTCTTTTTTGGACAGGAAAAGGTGTGGAGCCTTGTAATTTTCTGAAGGAAACTAAAACTATATATTATAGAATTGAGTTTAACAAGCTTTGGGGCGTTCCAGATGACACAAATATTACAGCCCCTACTACTTTGTCTGCTAGAGCAGCCCTTCAGCACATCCATGATCCGCCACATACTTCTCCTCATGCTTCACAGACGGGAGGAATGATGTTTGGATCTCCATCCTCTTCCACTACTAGTGCCGCTAGGGGGATAGCTGCAGGGAAACGCAAGTTGCAGACATCACAGAGTAACCCCATTGCTGATATGTTTAATGTGCACCTGAGAGATGAGATAGATGAATCCATTGGCAAGTTCTTTTTTGCCAATGGCATTCCATTTCATGTTACACGGTCTCCTTATTATAGGGAGATGATGGCTATGGTGGCAAAGGGAGGAACATCATATATGCCACCAGGTGAGACGAAAATGAGGACTTCGATCTTGGATAAGTGCTATTCCAAGATCAATATTTTGATGGAGAAGATGAAGGCATGTTGGGTGGCATCTGGGTGCAGCATAGTTATGGATGGGTGGACGAACATTAGCCATCGTCCACTCATCAACATCATGGTCACATGTGCAGAGGGCCCATACTTCCTTAGAGCAGTTGATTGTACAGGGCATCGCAAAGATGCTGATTTTCAGTTTCAGGTCCTCAGGGAGGCTATTGAGGAGGTTGGGCCACAAAATGTGGTCCAAGTAGTCACAGATGCAGCCCATGTGTGTAGAGCAGCAGGGAAACTCATTGAGGCAGCCTATAGGCATATTTGGTGGACCCCATGTTGTGTGCATGCCATGAACAATGCACTCAAGGACATGGGTAAGATTGATTGGATTAGAGGAGTGGTCACCGATGCGAGAGATGTGCAGATGTTTATCTACAACCACCACACTTCACATGCACTCTTCAGGACCTTCGCAAAGAAGGAGTTCTTGAAACCGGTGGAGACCCGATATGCATCATATTTCATTCTCTTGGAGAGAATGATTGAGTTGCAAGAGGCATTGCAACTCATGGTTATGACTAATGATTGGAATAGGTGGGCCGAGGCCAAGACAACGCAGGGGAGAAGGGTGAAGGAGATAGTGAAGAGTGATGTGTTTTGGACTGATGCGAAATACATTGTCTCCATCATTTCTCCAGTATTCCAGGTTATTAGATATGGGGATGGGGATGCACCTAACCTTGGAGAGGTGTATGAGTGCATCGACTCTATGCTTGACCAGATGAGGGCTGTGTGCGCGTGAAGGACCCCTCTCTAGCATTCTACAATGAGCACATCCGGCCAATCATTCAGCGCAGATGGGACAAGTTGAACACTCCTTTGCATATGGCTGCCTTTGCCTTGAATCCTAAGTGGTACAAGGTTAGATCGGGTAGAGTGACACCACTTCGGGATGATGAGGTGAAGGCGGGTTTCTTTAGGTGCATAGAGAAGATGTATGATTCTAGAGATACCGGCACAATTCGCACTGAGTGGACCAAATTTGCCACTCTTAGAGGCTATTCAGATGCGGCAAAGATGGATATAGAAACTATGGCACAGGAGGACCCACTTTTGTGGTGGAATTGTCATGGTACAAAATCTTTGACCACCACTCTAGCTATCCGTCTGCTATCCCAGGTTTCCAGTTCTTCAGCTGCTGAGAGGAACTGGTCTACATATAGCTTCATCCACTCTCTTAAGAGGAACAGACTTACCTCTAAGAGAGCAGAGAAGCTTGTGGCTGTACACAGTGCTTTGCGTCTCATAGACCGCAAGACACTTGGGTACAAGGAGAGTCCAGCGGCACGATGGGATGTGGAGCCAGAGGAGCCTTCACAGATTGATGAGGATGATCCTACCACTTCAGATGCAGGGTTGGTTGGTGTGAGCTTGAGGGATCTTGACCTTGTGGAGTCCAGCAGTTCGAGTGATGAGGAGTTTGCACTTGCAGATGATTAGAGGCCTCCCTTCACTACATTTTGAGTTTTGACATTTTGGCATTTTGTCTTTTGTAATGCTACTCATTGTAATGATGAATCATGTAATCATCTTTATAGACTTTGTGATATGAATTATAATAGAAATCTCCAATTTGACAATTTCATTTGCCAAATTTTATTTAGCAATTAGCATTCAAGAAATCATCGTATTTAGATTTAGTAATTCAAATTTTAGTATTTACTATGTTATAATTTTACTAATTTCCTATAGTTTCATTTGAAATGTAATTCTTACACTGTTATACTATTATACATCTTTTCAAAACTAGTTTTTCAAGTACTATAAGAATATGTATAACTATATCAAGACCGTCCCCCCGCCAACCCCCCGCCACCGTCCCCCCGCCGTCCCCAAACTTAGGCCCTTTGTCCCCCCGTCCCGGAAACCCGTCCCGCACGTTTCCCCGTCCCCCCGTCCCCAACGCCCGTGGAACACTGTAACTATATCATCAGACTGCTGCAGCATTACATAAGCGATCTAATTGTGATGATATGACTATAATTACATTGCCAAGGAGTTGACCAAGTCAGCAAGAGAGCCCATATGCAAATATGAATCTAAATGCAATATAATACTGACATGAAGAACCTGATATGAAACCTGGAAGTATTGCAGCGAATAAATACATTGATGAAACCCTCGATTGGCTTGAAAGAGTGCAATCTCCACCTTGTAATTGATGCTAATCATCTTTGTTGGGAATGGCGTCCATAATGGTGCTGATGTATGCTCAAATCTCCAAGCGATTTGGCCCTTGAAGAACATGCCCTTGGCTGGTAATGCAAGTACGGCCTGCTAACAGCAATAAATGCAGATCGTACGGCCTCTAGAAGGATGCCTTGGCACTGATAATTGCAGCCATAGATTATTTTAAGGCTCTCACACAAATCTGGAACAATCCCTTGAAGAAAACCAGAAAGTTCTTCAATAAAAAGAAACCTTAATACTGTAGTATTACTGTAGCGATTTACTATTCACAGGTACTGTAGCAGCCAACACCAACTTTGCTGTGCAAATGATTAACTCTTAAATTTCTGGTCTGCAAATATATAATCATGAAACCCTTGGAATGCTTGTATTTTTCTTCACCAATATGTTCAAGTATGACTCCTGAATGAAGCCACTCTGATTAGCAAACTTCAGTTGATCTTTCACAACCTCAGTATGCTTGATTGTGAAGAGGGAACATTCTCTAAAATCCAATGTTTGCAAAAACCCTTGTTTCACAAACCCCAATGCTCTCAAAGAGAATAAAAGACAAATTCAAAATAATCATTCATAATCCTTCGATTTGTCTTTGGAGAAATATATATATTCTCTCAATAGGGTCGACCCTTCTCAAAAAGCAATTAAATGATATTAAATTTGCCTCTTTGACTTAGGCTATTTAATTAATAAATGGCGTCCCCCTTTAATGAGTAATAAATACTCACTTAAATGAACATTTCACCCTTTTTATTATAAAGTCATATAATACTTTATAATAAGCCATTTAATTAATTAATAACTTTAATATTTCACTTAAAATGACTTTATAATATAAAGTCATAATAATAATCATTTAATTATTATTAAATGCTCCATTATTCTTCGTTTGCTCAACAAACTGCCAAACTGGGTCAAAACTGAGATAGCCAACTGAGTCAGGTGCCTTGCCAGAAATAGTAACCCTGATGACCTGACTTACTATAAATAGTAAGTGCCTGAATAACACTCTGTAAGCATCTGCAAAGGTCTAAACCTGGATCAACTGATGGAGTAATGTCCCTAACCATTGGGTAATTGCAGTAGAAGACCCTCTAATCACAACTGTCAGCCTACGAGGGTCGAAATAATAGGTTAACTCCTCAACAAACAATATTAGCTAAAAAGTGGACATTACAATGAAGAATTCATGCCCATTGGAGGAACAAATGTAAACGGTTGGAGTTTTGTAAAGAATTCTTACAAATGTTATTATGATGTTGCATGCATCTTACACAAGATGTTCTTAGATGCTAAGGCACCTCATCTTTCATCAGAAATTCCTCCATCACTTCCTTGGAAGGCCATGGAACCAACTCAACCTTCTAGGTTAACTCAACAAGGCAGTTTTGCCATTATCAATTGTTAGTGTTTTGTAGCGGCAAGAGATATTTTCTCCTAAATAAAATTTTCCCAAGGCAGGTCGGCCTTTGTTTTATAAACAAAATTATATTTTTTCTAGGTTGGCCCTAGAAAGGAGGTCGCCTAGCTTGGTATATAAAGAGGATAGAGTCCTCTCATTTGATCAATCAATTCATTCATTCCAATTCACATCTTCTAGCAGCAGATCAGATTATAGAATAAGTGATATCATCTAGTGCATTCAAGATTCGATACAAGGAGAAGTGTCATTTCTTATTGTATGAGACTCGGCCTATTCTAGGGCCTGATTTTGTATGCAGTTTCTGCACTTATTCTTCTGATATATAAGAGAATAGTTTTGCTGGGTTTTTCTCCCTCAAGTAGGAGGGTTTTTCCAAGGTAATCACTGTGTTCATTGTTTCTTGTGTTGTATTTTCTGCTTGCTTACATTTCTGATCTGAGAAGGATCGTACAGATATGAAGAATTCATGCCCATTGGAGGAACAAAAGTGAACGGTTGGAGTTTTGTAAAGAATTCTTACAAATGTGATTATGATGTTGCATGCATCTTACACAAGATGTTCTTAGATGCTAAGGCACCTCATCTTTCATCGGCAATTCCTCCATCACTTCCTTGGAAGTCCTTGGAAGGCCATGGAACCAACTCAACCTTCTGGGTTAACTCAACAAGGCAGTTCTGCCATTATCAACTACATTGGTTGTGGACAATGTTGAAGAGTGTCTATTGATAGTTTTTAGATTGAAGTTAAGTTTTAATAGTTTGATAGTGGTAGGTTATTATAATTTATTGTCTAATTACTGTCAGTTTAGTGTCTCAAAATATATCATTAGTTATTATAGAGATATTTTGTGTCATAATCTAAAAGTCCAATAAAAATATTGTATGTTGTCAAAGCAAATCAAAGTCAAGTTGTATCATTTTGCTAAGAATAGGGTCCATTTTCATAAGTCGTTAATTGTTGTATCATCAAAAATATGACTGTCAAAATTCAAAAGTGTTGAAAAATAATAAAAATAAAAAATTGCCTCAATTGTAATTGAACACACTATTGCTTGTACGCAACATCCATCTTGTGGGGGGGATTCTAAGACCAAGACTCAAAGCCAAATTTACTAAAGCATGGGAGGTTGGAGGACAAGTAGAGTCCTCTCATCAGTCACTAGCGACAAGGCCGCAAAATTGTATTAGTGGCAAAACTATTTAAGATCGGTTCTGAGGTGGCAACAATAACCGTCTCATATCATTTGTGATCAAAGTAGCAGTGATCTATAACAATGGTTGCATATGAGACAACAAGGACCTAATTCTCAATTTTTTTATGTTGTCATTAGATGTGTTTGTCCCCAATCACAATCGTTGGTTGTTTATGATTGGATGTGTTGGTCCCCAATTACACTTGTTGACTTATAGTGACTAGATGTATTTGTCCCCAATCACATTCGTTGGGTGATTATGATGGAAGGGTTTGTCCCTAATCATAATTGTTATGAACAAAGTGTGTGTCCCCACTCATAACTGATAACAGATAGACATGTTTGTCCCTATCCCAACTTGTTGTATGATCTCAGATAGAGGAGTTAGTCCCTATCCTTGGTTCCATGGGTAGATGTGTTTGTCCCTATCCTTAGATAAAGTCCAAAAAAATCAATCCTATTGAGGAAGCCAGTGAGGCTAGTTCCACTATTGCTCATCACAAGTAGATGTGTATATCCCTACTCATACCTTCTGTTTTTGATGAACTATTGAACTTGTTCATCAAGTGTTGTTAGTCCACCTATCCCCGTTTGGAGAGTGATGTAATAAGGGGGGTGTTCGGAATATTACATCATTCATGTCTTTAGGATACATAATATAATTATTTGTTAGGTTTGTTCGTATTTGTTATGGTTTGTTAGGAATTATTTATCCCATGAATGTCTATGTAAAGGAGTGTTTATAGGAGCTCTCCTATAATATAGGAGATGTAAGTCCTATAAATTTGCATTATATATTATTGAACAATAATGAATAGAAACACAATATTATTCAGTGTAATTGAATCCGAGCACTTTGAAAAACCAATACACAGCTGTACAAAATAGTCAAGCAAAACTGGAAACAAGTCTAGAGATTGAGGAACAGGACTAGTAAGTCGGTCACTATTTACAATGTTGCTGTTTGCTGTAATTCCTTCTAATACCAGTCACTGATTTTATCCAGCCCCTGTTGATATATTCTTACCTTTTACCATAAAAATGAAGATAAATACAGGAAAAACACTCAAAGCAATTCAAGTCATTCTCAGAAAACCATGTTTAGCAAACATGTAAATGGACTCCAAAGGGCAGAATATGTGACATTTATGAAGAATACATCAGATTACATATAAGTACATACATAATCTCAAAGATCTAATCAATGTGCAAATGCCAAAGTACAGAGAAATATGGCATCTATGAAAATATGCATCAGCATGCAAATAAGAAGAATATAGAAACATGAAAGAATCTCATTATTATAAGAGAACTACATTATGAAATAATCTTATTGTTAGAAGAAAACTACGTAACCTGAAAGAATCTCACAAATAAATCATCAGGGGAAAGGAAAAATTGAGGTATGTAATATTATGCTTATTATATACCGCAATATAATCCAATTTCTCAACCAAAAACACCGCCTTGGCTCTTTATGATCAATCCTTTGACTGGGACTGATTAAACATCTATGAAAGAGAAGATAATTCTTGAAAAATCAAGAGTATCTTGTGACAACATTAAAAACAATGTGCACGCCCAAACTGACTATCAGCACAGAAGTGTCATTATGGAAGGATTAGGCTTTTATGTTTTCAAATGCTTCACAAAACACTCATACCACCAAGGCATACTGTCATCTGGGGGCAGGAGAAGATGTTCATTACAGATCAAAAAAGTTATCATAAATCCACATTCAAAGAATTCATCATTCCTGGTATTTAAGAAGTTTGCAAGGCTTTTAACAGGATACACTGACCCCAGGAAAGCAAAATTTGCTTAGTCCATTATCCATCCTGACATTGGAAAAAAGTTCATAGTTGAGATGATAATGACATACTGCCTACAGCTCGTGTTAAATCCAAAAGGTCATGTTTCTGGAAGTTTCCTGGGCAAATGTCCATGGGAAAGGATTTTTCAAAGCAGTTTTGGTGTTCAAGACCAGGTGAGCTTTTAAGGGTTTAGTACATTAATTTCAACAATCAAGATCAGGCATGGAACTGCTGACAATTCCCTATGAAAACTTGAAGTAAAGAATCATCTTTTTAAAAATGATCTATCTAATTATAAACTACAGTTGCAATACAGGTTAAAAAGAGTCGATCAAGCTAAATCAACAACTGGATATAATTAAATGTAGGAAATGGCACATAAATTGTGAACAGAATTGTCCATGACTTGAAAAATGCAGGCAAAGAGAAGTGCATACAACAAAATCCCACCTTTGTTCAAAATTAATGGTAGGTGAATCTTAGGAATCCATGGTCAGAGTTCATAACGACTGCCACTGCAGCAGGTAAGTTTTCAGATAGTATCATAGTAAACAAAACCTGTGGCCAATGCAGAGTAATTTGATTTGGAAAAGAATGGGGAGACTAGGACCCAGTGCAAATTGGCTGGTCCAACACTTGTGGTCGATAATAAACTCATGTTCTAGTTGTTTACAATGATTGGCTTATGCCTTATAGAGTCATGTTTGTATTTCTTGTATGATAGAGCATCAAAACTTTCAGATGTGAAATCTTTCAATAAGTATTTCTATATGGTGGCTCCATAGTCTACTTCAGGAATGAATATGCCATCTCCATTTAATTAAAGCTAAGAGTTTACCTCCAGAGGCAGCCCATGAAGGTCAAACTGTGGAGGGATAATCAGACATTTTGCCTGTCTAATTTAATTAAGCTTTTCAAAGAAGATTTAGTATTGAATACATTTTTAATCAAGCACAGTTGGAGAACCTTGTAAGAGGCATAAAAGTCTGCATAAGAATATGCTTTAGGAAAAATTATAAGCAGATTCAAAAATAATAGTAAGCCTAAGGAAATAAAGCTTAATGTGCAAAGATTAAGCTGCTTGATGGAAGGAAAAATTTGAGAAGAGAAATTTGGAGTTCAAAGGTATTGACTAATATACCTTTCTTAATTTGAATCATGTTAAACAACCTGCCAATAATGTGGCAAATAACATACCATCTATTGTACTTAATTTATGATGTAAAATAATATACTTGCTTAAGGAAACAAAAAGTACAGCAGAGCACCTAGAAGATCAAAGTCATTTGATATGATGTAAAGAGGTTAATACATGCAGTAGTACCCGAATTTTTGCAGGATGCAGCTAGAAAACCAAAGAAATATTTTATGGTTGCAACCTTGCTTTAGTTGTTTTAAAACATTCTTGATAATTGTCAATTGATTGAAGATTTTTAGAATTCAATGGAATTTCCTTATGTTCAACTTCAAACACTTGAGTAGAAGATGAACAAAATCTAAAGGACAGTGCCAGAAAATGCTTTCCAATGCCTCAAATATACTCTTTTCTTTGTACATGTACTTGCAGTCCCTGACATACGAAATCCTTTTTAGGGTTAGAGAAAAAATGGATGCCCCTCAATTTTCCATAGGCACCATTTTAAGCAAGGAGGACATCCTCAGGATGATTGAATTCGCAATGAAACTTGTTGACTCTATGACAGAATTCTGCACCCTGATTTAGAACTTCAAACACTGAAGCAGAAGAGGTTATTCCTTCTTGGAAAATATTAATAACCATCAATTCCGTCACATAGATCACAAAGTGCTGTAATTCATTATTCCTGACTGAAGAATGTTATCAAGTATCTTATTTGCAGCAGTTTCATCTTGTAGTCAAGAATGAGAAAGGACCAACAAAAAAGTAGTGACCCTCATCAATTGTCCCCTTCTATGTGCACTGAGGATTAGAAAAAAGTTCTCCTTCAAATCCACAGCTCAGACCCCTTCATAAAGCTTTGCAATAGCTGACCATTGTCAACCAAGTAACATTTTTTTATCATAACCCTTACGGTCAGGTCTTGGACATGCTCAATTAGTTGTGTACCAGTTAATGCTGCTCAAGGACTTACTAAAAGAAGTGCATTCCTTCTCTTATGAGGAATTTTGTGGAGTCCACAAGACCCTACAACACTTCACAAGTATTTTTCTTGACCAACCATTTGAGAAACAAATTTTGATGATTGGTGCTGTTTATGCAGCTAGTTGAAGCCTTCCAACTGAAAACCTGGCTTGTATCAACCTTTTCTCAGTTGTCAACTATGAGAATCTATCTCTATGTATTACACCATGGACATATATTGGTTATGGTGTCATTCTCCAAAACAGGAGATCGTCAATCCCTATAGCAGAACCATTGATACTCCTGAGTCCTGGAGTTATGAGTTATTTTTCCAGAGCAATTGTACATATAATAAGTTGATCCTTACATTTATTTCAGGCTGGGAATTCCAAATCCCCAGCCACTTTGCAAACCATTGTGGAAGATAAAAGAAGCTATCCATTACACTTCTCTACAGATTTTCCCTCAAATTGTTTGTTGGAGTTCCATCGTTAATTGGACCCTCAGCTTGGTGCATGCCTTAAACATATATATCATCAAACACAGGCAAAGGAACAAGGATCTCCTGAATATAGAGTGTGTCATGTTCCCTAAGCCACCCAACTGTTAATTTTCCAGAACAATTTTACATATAATAAGTTGATCCTTACATTTATTTCAGACTGGGAATCCCAAATCCCCAACCACTCCGCAAACCATTGTGGAAGATAAAAGATGCTATCAATTACACTTCTCTACAGTTTTTCCCTCAAATTGTTTGTTGGAGTTCCATCATTAATTGGACCCTTGGCTAGGTGCATGCCTTAAACACATATATCATCAAATACAGGCGGAAGAACAAGGATCTCCTGAATATAGAGTGTGTCATGTTCCCTAAGCCACCCACCTTTAAGTAAGGTTTTACACCCTTGCACCATTTAAACTCCCAAATGTCATCCCCAGTCCTTCAAAATTGCTAATGAGCAAGACAAAGCTAATGTTTTTGTAGAGCACCTAGGACCATTTTATACCACCATAAAAGCATTTCACCAGCAAAATCAAAGCAAAACATAAAGATCTGCACAAGGATATCAGGCCCAACAATATTTATAGGTGAGAGACAGAATCTAGCTGCAGTTATATAACCTATCAGATATGACTATGTACCTCATAATGGTCATCAGGTACAACACTTTCCTCCTAAATCTTCCAATTTGCCAAAGCATTGATGATGTCATAGTGTCGCCAGTGATAAACTGTGCAAGCTACCACAATTAGAAGAGAAGGTACAAGTTGCCAATCCTCACGATACTGACTTTCAACTGCCTCTCTCAAAGAAGCACTACATCAGTCCTTTCTTTGAGCAAATTCTTCATGTCTAAACTGCACACCATGACTTCTGACTAAGGATTTCATCAGCTTGCTTCACTGAAAGCTCAAAGCAATAGAGAATAAAATGAAGATGCAAGGAACAGGTTTTCTAGAGTGTTAGGACCCTAATCAGCATGTTAGGCCTCATGTGTAAGAGTTAAAAAAATAGGTTGGAGGTAAAATACACCTTGCACAACTGACAAAAACCAACAAGGAAGCCAATATACAAGAAATGGCAACTTAGGAAAAGAGTTCCACACATCAAAACTACAACTACTCCAAAGACAGGAGAATACCCAGGCTAATTGAGAAAAAGGAAGAATACGTAAAGTATTTCCATGCGACTCAGATGAAATCTGGAAATAAACTCTTTCGGTGGTTATTATGAATATGAAGCATTTTATTAACACATTGGAAGAAAGATGGGAAATGTTTATGGCTTTAGCATCTTCTAATTCAAATTTGAAGTTGAGGAAGATTTAGACAAAATCCTGAACAAATACAGATCGCCTAATTGAACCGTATTACCTTCAAATTTCTTGGAAGGAAGAACTAGAAAAGGAGATGCAAAATGTTAAAACTGCTTGTTCAACCAATTTTTTGGATTTTGGCAGTCCTCTGTATATCTTGTATAGTTTCAGTTGGTTAATCATTTTGCAGGTTTTTAAATAGTGATGCAATTCAATTAATAAATGACATTTTATGTTCTCCTCTAATATGTATCAAAAATGCAGAGTCCTGGAGATCTCCAAAATTTTGTGCAGCCATACCCACCTTATGTTAGAGTTTAATCCATGTTGCTCTGAAGGTATTCTTCCTTCAGCAGCACAGCAGTACACTGCAGTTTCCACTCAGAAGAGAAGCATACCCAGCAGTAGCCTTGGTCTGTGTGCAGATGGGTTGAAGGCACAGTGCAGAAGTGATAGCAGAGTTCACCTTGGTTTCTGTGCAACAGTGTGATGCTTGTGTGAAGGCACAACAGCCTTCAGTAGGCATCCTTGTGATAAAGGCACATGCATGCTTGAGGTGCATGTCCCATCCTCCTTTAAAAGTGCTGTTCCAAATTCAGAAGGCACTGATTTTGTTTTGTTTTCAGACTAGGCACCTTGCATGAGAAGGTTCTATTTTAGCAGTGAATTAACTGTTGAATATGATCTAGAAGAAGGTGCGCATGCCCAACTTAAAGTCTAAGTTTAGAATTTTCTTTTGCTAATTTTTTTTGCAAACTTCATCTATAAAAGAAAGGCAGTGGGTTGAGTCTAATTAAATAATTCCAGTTTTGAGCTAATGCAGGGTATTTCTTTTAAGATTTAACGAGTACTGGATGTAGGAGAAGATGCATGCATGCCTTGCATGTAGAAGAGGGTGCACGCACACTTTGCATGAATGTTGTTTCAGACTTAAAACCCTAAGTTAGAATTTCTTTTTCTATTCTTTTCAGCCACCTTCATCTATAAAAGAAAGGCAGGGCTGTGAATGTAATAAAATAATTCCAGATTTAAGCTAGTGTAGCATATTTCTTCACAGATTTACTGAGTAGACAGTTGCAGATTTAAGAGTTCAATACTGTGTATTCGTTGTTTTCTTTTCAGTGTGATGTGTGATAGGAGTTATCAAGCTTGATTTCCTAGTTTTAGGGTTTAATTTTCTAAGTGCAGAATCTAGTTATCATGGTCTATAAAGTAATATAATTATTTTATTTTATTTTCTGAGCCAATAAAAAAAAGCTATATTAAAGCTAATATAGTTGCATTGTTCTTTTTTCATTTAACCAAATAAAACATAAATATGATTAAGTGCACTAGAGTTGCCTCCAACCCACCTTTCTCTGTAAATGCTTAGAAGCTTCCCAATCAATAAATAATTACTTCTTCCAAAATAAAACAATAATGAAATAAACAAATTCATAATTTGATGTTTTTAATTTATATTGACAAAGGTACGAGTCGATGCAACCCATATACTTCTATTGAATGGCATTCTGCTATGTAAAGCTAGGAAAATACTTAATGGTGCAGCTAAGTAACATTTCCCCAGGCCCCCATAATTAATGATTACCTTGAGCATATTGCTTTTTGAACAGTAAAATTGGAAAAATTAGCCTCTGAAGTTCCAAATTGAAAAGATCCATGAGTACTAGCTTGAAATGATGAAGATAATCTTCCCCCTGTTGTAGACCAGCCAATCAGGCAATCCATAAGCAAACACATCATTTCTTCAAATAGATTTACCATAACGAGTCAGATAATGCTTGAAAAAACTGTAGACAAAAGGTAAAATATGAAGTAGCAGCCCAGAAGAAATATAGAGAATCATACATAAAAGTTTGTCGAGAATAATTCCTAATGGATGTTAAAGACATCCCATCTTACCTAGGTTACTTCTATACTTCATTTTTGTTTTTACATGATTAACTATATATATTTTCTTTGCTTATCACAAGTGTTCATTTCAGAGTTCTGATTTTGAATTATTCAACAGCACATAGTTTTCTACTAATTCAAAATCATCATCTCAGGAAACTGAAAAAAATGTCCAAAGATCAAATTCAAGCCACATAAGAATGCTCTATTGAAATTGATTATTTGTAATGTCCCTCTTCGCTTGATGTTCATTTGTGAAGAATTTTCTAATCTTTTCATTCCCAGAGATTAGAAATAAATCAAAATATAAGGGAATAAGAGAATAATTAAATCAAGGCTAAAAAAAAGCTATAGTCCATTAAGTTTATTTAATTATTCATTATTAATATTGGCAGGGCCACTTTAAGTTACAACTCCTGTCACTTGGTGACTCAGCTTGGGGTTTAATAAATCAAAATATGCCTAGGTCGATTATTCTCAAATAAGGGCGATTTATTGAAAATGGATAAGTCCGATTATTTTTTGAAAATGGAAATAAGATCTTCATTGGGGATCGACTGCTTTTTGGTGAGGACGAGTTTGGCAACTTAGAAATAATAAAAGGCTCGATTTGAAGGAAAGCTGAATGGAGGAAACGACTTTGGTTTTATTATCTATCAAGCTATGAAGAGAGGTTTTATCAGGACGAAAACTCTGACCCTCAGTTGAATGGGACGAAAACCCTATATAAATGGTTGATACTATCTGAAACGTCTGGAATTACTGTGCAAATTCAAGGTGTGAAGCTGGCTGAAGGTGGTTGTGACAAGTGGAACCAATCTGCTCTTATTCTGGAAAGGCGTGTTTTACCTGAGGCTGAATCGCTGCAATCTGTGGCCAGTTTCTCATGGATATGATACCAGTTGAATACCACGTGGAGCTGGGAGGCTGATTTCTGTGTGCACATCAAAACGTGGCTGCTAGCAGTAGTTCTGGGCGTATCATCTGCAGCTCTATACTAAGATCGGCATAATTTCCAGGTTCTTTGTTGATTATGATCTATTGTTAAAATTCTGCAAGTCTGAATAAAGTTCTGGGCAAATTTTTAGACAATTGAATTGTTTAGGAAATTCTGAAAAACTGTGGAATACATGCATTTGATTTATGAAAGTTGTTTACTGTTCAAGCAATACTGAAAATTTGTTGAAAATTTGTTTACTGTATTCAATTTTGTTGAATTAAAGCATTTATCAAACTGAAAATTTAGCATAAATATTTTATATTTCCGGGAAAGTATATTTCATTATTTAAGACCAATAGTAAACATATTTTGCCACCTACTGCTTTCTAACAATGTTTTAAGCCATTAATGAAAATGTAAGTTATGGAAGTTCCTCATCTCACTCATCCTCTTTATCATCAAGAATGAATGAAGTCAACTTTAATATAAATAATTTCTACTCTTTTAATATCTTCAGACACAACTCTCTTAGTATCAAAATTTAGCCTGTTCCAAATGTAAACTGAATATAAAATAATAAATTCATAAAAGAAAGATATTGCATGAACGACAACAGCATTGGATAAAAGAACATGTTCATAAACTAATATTTTTCAGTCTCGCAACTTAGATCCCAATAAAATCAAGGTCAACAAAATTGCCATAGGTTGACAACAGGCTACCACTGCAAAAACATGGATAAAACCAGATGTGTACACAAGTGCATTACACAAGTATAGCATTTTACTCAAAACAATCCACATAGGCTCTATTGAACATTATATCACTTGTTATAGAAACTGTGCAACACATATCAGCTCTGAAAATGATCAAACATAAGAGGTTAAGATCTGGCAGGCTAGATCCCAATCAAATCAACAAACATAAAAAGAAGAAATTCTCATGAGGCATATCAAATAAAGTTACTGATCTCAGTACTGGTTCAAGTTCAGATTTGGGGGTTCAGTTCAAGGATTCGTTAAATAATAATTTGGGGGTTTGGTTTTCTTTGGGTTCATCTATACAAAAACATATAAAAATCATATATATATATATGATGCATTACATTTTTTATAATGGCAAAATATACATATATATATGAGACATCACATTTTTTATAAGTCTATATATTTTTTATAAGTCTATATATATATATATATAGACTTATAAAAAATGTAGTGTCTCTAAATTTTATATATATAGACTAAAAATTATAAATAGATTAAAGATTATAAATTGAATAGATTAGAATAATTTATTATACATCAAAGATTAGGCTATTTAATTAAATTAATTATATATTAGGATGGTTTATATCAAGCATGAACAATATAAAGTTTAATTATATTAAAGATTAGGTCATTTAAACTTGAATTCCTCTCTTAAATCCCTCGCCGATGTTTTGCATGTATTGTAAAGGTTTTCATGACTATATAGAAAATGTAAAAGTTTTCCCAACTCTACAGAAAACTTTGTATTGTTCATGCTCATTTGTTTGCGGTTTACATCAGGTATTTGTTCCCTCGACATTAACAAAAAATGTTAACAATTTTTCTAATTGCAAGTCCCCAACATTAACAAAGAACTCTTACTTAATGTCCTTCTCAGTGTCCAAGGGGCATAGATGTATATCTCTTTGTTAGTGTCCTTGGCCTTTTCCAGCACCCAATGCTCTACACTTGTCATTTGTCAAACTGTCCTGTCACATCTAGTCGAATGTAGACTTGGTAAGACATATTCCTCTAGCTTCTTTAGCCACTGAGAAGCAGCGTTAGGGCTCCTATTTTTGTCTTTCCCAATTAGAAAAGCAAAAAAAAAAGTATTAAAAGAACATCAAAAAGAAATCAAGCTCAATGAGGGTTCCTAGTAATTCCTCCAAGTTCAAAGTGAGTTCACTTGCAAAGACATTTACACCCCCTGGCTGAATTTGTAGCAGGATCATTTCGGAACCCAAATTCGATATGACCCGGACCTAAATCTAGGGCCAAAATCCAACAAGCCCATAACATTGATTTTGTTAGCATTTTAATTCATAACTTTCAATGCAACACAAATTAGAATAGTGTGTACAGTAAATTGTTCTTCAAATTGGAAGGGGAAGCTCCCTTTGACTTGGAATTTTAAAGGCTTTTCAAGCATGCAAGGCAAAACAAACTAGATTAAGACCTATCTTTTTGTTTTCTCAATCAAGAGCGCAAGGCATTTTCAACACATCAACACTAGATAAGAGATTTTATGTATGTGAACCTATCTATTGTAGAAAATAAAGTAAAATAACTTGGACCCTTACGATTTTTAGTTAAATCCAAAGATCAAAAATCGTAAGTTTAGACAATATTTGAGCCACATATACACAAATATTAACTAAAAAGAAAAGTTGTAGTACTTCTTTTGATAGTAATTGCAATACAAAGTTTGCAAAAACTATCAAATTGTATTCAACATAAAACGATTCAGACATTAACAATTAGGAAATAGTGTACAGCAATTTCAACAATGAGCAAGCCTGATAATTACAATTGATCATCCAAATGCAAAAAGACACTTATTTATATTGTTTACAAGAATTGCATGAAAACAAATAAAAAAAATTGACTGCTACTTCTATCCCAGGAATAGCTTTGCATGAATGCAAACTTCATTATAAATTAATCCTGGCCACTAAAAATCAGTCTAACACATGCAACATATCAGCTAAAATGATAGTTGAGTTTATTACAAAATCAAATAAAAACATTATCCAAAGTTTTGTCTTTAAATGCATGAGAGGAAATCTAAGAATAGATTTGCCTTCAGAATAGGAAGTTCGCAAAACAGATTTCCCTAAATTTACATCACTAGACTGAAAATAGGGATAGCTAAAAAAGTTAGCCAACCTCTACACTAGAATTACCCGGTGTTGAAATCTTCTATAAACTTTGAAGGAATTGATCTTCTCTAACATTCCATGCACTGCCATTGAATCTATGTGCACAATCTGGGCTTGAAGAATCAACTCTGCTACGGAAACCAGTTTCTTGAAGTCCTTTAAATCTTTCCCTACTTTCTGGAAATGGACCATGATCACTACCAAAACATGCATCCTATCTACTTGCTGATCCATGCCAAATTTTTCCTTCACCAACTATTGGAATTTACCTTGAACCTCATCCCAATCACCAATGATTCCCTCATCACCAGCTTATTTACATGGAATTTGTACTACAAACCTTGAAACAAGTTTCTCAACTTTGAACAATTTGCTTTTCCACTCAATAAAAGTAGATGAAACCTTATCTAAAATCATCATGAGGAAGGAGTACTGCTCTGTCCATGTAAATAATTTGCCTTTTTGTTCCTTATTCAATCTTAGTTCCTCTATCTTCTTCAACTTCTCAATAATTTCTTCATATAATGGAACCATTTCTATCATAAACTTCTCGATATCTTCGATACCCTAGACAACTTTCTTCGCATCTACTACCAATTGATACAATTTCTCCAACACTTTTGTACCTCAATCAAAAATATCTTCGAGCCAATTCTTCAAATTCCTCCCATATATAACTAGTTGATCTAATTATCTTTGCTCTTCAAGAGAGGCGAGGACCTAAGGTATAAACAAAGTAAGCTCCAAGGTGTAACATTACAGATGAGAAATATATTCCCTGGCCTGCTTCACTTTAGCTTTCAAGGCTGCCTTGTCCTCTCCATCTTTAATCGCCCTTTCTTTTATACTTACTATGATGACCTCCAACATATTGACATCCCCATGCCAAGTACTTGGGCCCAAATCAATCCTGCTGATCTGAAAATCAGCTGGATCTATATCTTAAAGGGACTTATTTTTAGGAGGAATTGTTGTTTCAAAGATCAAACTTCCCTTTGCCATTCTAGTCATCTTGGATTGGTGCTTGGGCTTCCTCACAATTGGTTCTCCAACTACTTTGTCAAGAGTACCAAAATCAATTTGATCTAAAGGTTTTTTCCTCCTTTTCCCAACTACCTCTTAAACCCACACAAGAACTCCTTGAACATCTACTTCGTCAATTTTTGGACGACCAAGGGTGAAGGTTTATCTTATATTGGAGACAATATCTTGGGCTCAAATTGCACTGGAGAGAACAAACCCCCTTACGAGAGAGTTCTAAAACCAACAATTAAGTGATAGGTCAATGTTGCTTGTTAATATTGGATAGGTGTAGTGATGCCAATCCTCTTCATTTGAATCTCCCTTAAAACTCCTACCTTTGGATCACTCTCTAGTCTCTACCCTTATCTTCTTTGTTTCCTTAGTACTTTTTTCATTCCCTTTCATCTTTATTAGTAGTTTTGAAAGAGGTGGAAATGTCTTTACTAGAGGCTATGTAATCAAGGTCTTCTCATTTGGTGTCATTGATTTCCTCGTCATTTTGGAACCCAAAAAGAACCTGCTACGCTTAAGAACCGCATTGCCTCTTTTTTTATTCAAAACCATCACTTTTCTTGACCAATTGACTAGAGGTAGAGGATGCTGCTGTATTTTATTAATCACAAACTAAGTTACCGGTAAGTAGCTAGGAGGCCTCTGGTACAATACGGGTACGGTTTTGGTATGGGGTACAACATAGGTACAGTACAAAAACGTCCAGGAAATGAAAACTAGACAATGGAAACGCCCAGGAAACAAAAGGCAGTCTATGGAAAATGAACCCAAATCGCATTTCTTCGTTCCAATGCCTAGGCTGCGCTTTTTCCAACGTTTTTGGCAATTTTTTATTATTTTTTTGACTTTTTGTTGACTTCTAAACAATTAAATATTATTTCTAACCCTAATCTTTGCCTCCAAACACATCAAATTGGTAAAAACATATTCATTTAACAATTTGTGAATGAAAAACAAGATATTTTGCCTCCATTGCTGAACTTTCTCTCTTGCTTGCACAAGCTTGAATAGACTTGAAGGCTGATCGTAGATTGTTCAAAGTTGATTGTTGTGCTATTCCTAAGCACTTGCAAGTGTCTATTCGTTGCCAAGAAGATCATAGAGCGAGATTACTTCAAAAGAGGTAGGTTTATTTGAAGTTTTTTTTTTTTTTAAAACATTTCTTTTACAACAAATGAACTATTTTGTTTTGTTTTTAAGTTTTTGTTTTGTTTTCATTCTTCTAAGTGTCTATAACACATGTTCAATTTTTTCAGTTTTTTGAAATTAATTAAGTCTTTTAGTTTCAATACCAAAATTATTTCAATGTGTTGTGCCCTAGGTATTACAATGGCAACCACTTCTAACTCCTCGGGCTCACAACAATCTCGTTTCAAAACAAACAAAACCTCTCCCCTTTAAAAATATGTAGAAATGGTTCAACAAGTTCTAGGTGGTGGAGTATATGTTTGGATTTGTCGTCATTGCCATGTTCAATATATGAGCTCATACAATCGAGTGAAAGGGCACTTATGTAAGATCCCTAAACTAGGCATCAAAGCTTGTCCAGGTGAAGATGGCAAAGGCCTTCCAGATCATATAGTGTTGGGATATATTGTTGAGCAAGAAAAAGCAGAACAAAAAGCAACCAATCTTAAAACAAGCCATCCTTTGAAGAAAGGATCTCAATTGATGAAGCCCCCTACACCGCCTTCTCATTTTCCACCTACAGAAAGCCATCCATTTATGTCCATCCCTCAAGAGCAAACCGTGCCCTCTTCAAATAAAAGATCTAAGGGTCTGTTGGAAGCTTCATTTCAGAATGATGAAAGAGAGATTGTTGATCAAGACATAGCAAGATGTGTCTATGCCAATGGATTGGCATTCAACGTTGTTCGTTCACCATATTGGCAAAAAATGGTGAAGTCTATTAATGAGGCTCCAAAGGGGTATAAGGGCCCAAGTTTTGAGAAGATGCATAGCACCTTATTGGAGAAAGAGGTGAAACATGTAGCAGACTCTTTGAAGCCCATAAGGGATCCGTGGATCGAAACAGGGGTGACCATTGTTTCTGATGGATGGAAAGATGCAAAAAATCGCCCATTGATCAATGTTATTATCGTGTCCCCTAAAGGGGCAATGTTTTTGAGAGCAGTGGATCGTGAAGGACAGGTGAAGAATGGTCCATTTATTGCTAACATCCTTTGTCAAGCTATTGAAAAAGTGGGCCATCAAAATGTTGTGCAAGTTGTAATTGACAATGTCAAAAATTGTAGGGCTGTTGGGTTATTGATTGAGGAGAAGTATCCACACATTTTTTGGACAATTTGTGCTGTCCACTCCCTCAATCTAATGCTACAAAAAATTGGAACCAAAATTGAGTGGATCAAACAGATGTATGTTGAGGCCGAAGACATCCAAATGTTTGTCACAAACCACAATATAACACAAGGCATCTTTAGACAATTCTCAAGATTGGAGTTGTTGAAGGTAAGTTAATTCTCAATATTTTTAATTTTCTTTTAATTTTTAATTTTGATTTTGTAAATTTAAATTAAATTTTTATTTTTATTTTTATTTTCAAACAAGTTGTTGAGACCAGTTTTTCCTCCAACACAATTGTGTTGAGACGACTTATGAATGTTCAAGAGGCACTCTGTAATATGGTCATCAGCCCTAATTGGTCTGTATGGAGGCAATCGAGCACTGAAAGGGCAAATAGGGTCAAGCAAAGGATCCTAGATGCTAGTTGGTGGGATTGTGTTGAGTATCTTGACAGTTTCACTGAGCCCATATTAAGCATGATCCGTTACATTGACATGGATAGACCTTGTATGGGCGAAGTATATGATGGTATTGACTCAATGATTGAGAAGATGAAAACCATCATCAATGCAAAAGAGGAAGATCTTGAAGAAAAGTTCTTCAAAGAGCTACATGAAATCATTATAGATAGATGGAAAAAAATGACCACTCTGTTGCATCTTCTCGCTTTTCCATTGAATCCCAAATATTATAGTGTTGAGATATTTTCTGCTTCATCAAGAGTTGCTCCATATAGAGATGTTGAAGTGGCTCAAGGGTATAAGGCAGCACTTCATAGACTCTTCAATGATCGTGACCAACATGATAGAGTGAGGGCTGAGTTCATGGCTTTTGCATGCTCCAATGATTGTGGCCTTGATGCTCTTCAAGACAAGTACAGGGTGGATGCTCATAGTTGGTGGTACTTCCATGGCCAAGAATACATGCACATCCAACCTCTTGCAATAAAAATTTTATCCCAAGTAAGTTTTATAGTCAAACTCTTTTATCTTTTAAATTTAAATTTATAATCAAACTCTTAACTATTTAATTTGGTCTTAATAGGTTGCTAATTCATCTTCTTTTGAGAGGAATGGGAGTACATACTCCTTCATCCACTCAATAAAGCGCAATAGGCTGCATTCAAAAAAGGCAAAGGACTTGGTGTATGTGCATTCAAACTTGCGCCTACTTACACACAAACAAAGTTCCTACAAAGAAGGAGACTCAAGGAGGTGGGATATTGAGCCAAAGCGTCTTGACTTGGATGCTTCCACAAGTCACTTAGCTGCACTTGATATTGATGATGACTATGAACCTGAGGCTCAGGCAGCTAATGAGCGTGAGAGTGGTAGTGTCAGTGCTAGTGGGAGTGTTTGTGTGAGTGCCACTGATGTTGTTTGTGGTTCTACACAAAATGTAGCATCTAATGATGCTGATGATGTTTTTTTTTATGACCCATATGATTCAGATTGATCAATGATCAATAATGGCTGATTGTAAACACTTGACATTTTTATGTTTAAACTTTAATTTATAATTTTATATCATGACATTTGAGTATCACTAATATTTTAATATTTGACTATGAAAGTGGTGGTGTATTTTTGCTATGTTATTTGACTATTAATATGGTGGTGTATTTTGAACTTAATAACTGGTGCAAATATGTATATATTTCTGATTTTTATATGTTTTTGTATTAACGTACCCAAACCCCAAAAAAAAATTGACCAAATCCACGTACCAGAATCTCGTACCAATACCCGAACCCAAAAACATACCGGTAACTTAGCTCACAAACTAGGGCAATAATACATCATTTGAAATGCCTTCTACATCCTCGAATAGAAAATTAACAATTTGGCGAACTATTAAGCAACTAAAATCCCTTCTCTGCACTCAAACTCATCTACACAATTTGCCCAATAATCTTCAATCCTTGGAATGTGTATAAATTTGTTTCCCGACCTTGATGACACGATGACCTTTGTGTCATAAGTGTGCTTTTCATAAGGAAAATTGAGGTTGAATCAAGCCATTTCATTTTGCATTTGTAGGTTCCCAACTAGATTGAAAATCCAACTCCAAGCTTATGCCTCCCTCTCAAAAGAAAGTGTATGTCGAAAATTTGGCAAAGATACTCCATGAAAATAACATCATCACTTGAGTACCTCAACAACATGTATGGATGAAATGTGAATCCATAAACCTAAATATAGGTAAATGTCGAGAACAGCATGAACCAACTAGTCAAATATGACCTCTCGTCTTTTTAGAAATCCTTATGTGCATTTGATTTTCCATTTCCCAAACTAAGTGCATGAGAAAAGCATTATTCACTCTTGTATAATGCTTGAGGCATTCAAAATACTCCAATTGTAGGAATTGCCTTTATATGTGAGTATTTTGGCATGACCCAACGATGTTCAATCCCCTAAATGTGCCATGATGAGCAACCAAATACACAAGGTATGATGTCATCAATAACTCATGAGTTTGCCCAAACTCTATCAACTACTTATGCAAGCAATCACTAACCAAGGCATCCTAGTCAAAATGCTTGCTACCATTGCATATGGTGCTTATAAGGTAGAACATCCACGACTTGAAATACGAGCTTCCTCTTGACATGTGACTTAGTTAAGAAAGTGGTCATGATTGTAAACTCAACTCTAAATTCTCCTCACCCCAAATTCTTTGGCAAAACCATCTATGCTTGGCTACTTGCTTTGGACATTCCACCAAGTGTTTGTCCAAAGCCTTTTCGAACTCCTCAAGATCTACTTCAAGTGACTCTTGGAAGTATGGATAAGGCAAGCTTGATTTTGTCAAATTTGAGACTACATAACACACGCCCACCAATAGATCTTATCTTTCTCTTTTAGGTATAATAGTGCTTCACATAAGCCAAAACAAATTCTAAGCTTTGTACTGAAATTGGAAATGAACCCACCTAAACAAAGCCACAATTCATTAATTTCTTCGCTGCTCTGCTTCCTTTGTTGATCTTTTCTTCAAGATTGAATCCATCCAATGAAACATGGCATTAGTTAGTTTCCCACACTTTGGAATATTTATGAGCAAGGACTGAAGGTACCTCCAAATTGAGTGCTAAATAATGCATTTTGACAATATAGAATTGTCACTTCACACTCCTTTTGGTGTCTTGCTGATTTAAGGAAAAAGTTACCTCTCTTTTCCAAATTTGAGTAAGAAATTGAAAGAATTTGAAGAGAGATGTCCCATTTTTATTTTCTTTTGCTGCTGTTATGATGACTTTTCTTCAAACACATCCACCTATAGCTGCTGTTTGTGCTCGTTGAGGCCTGAAAAAATAAGTTTCTGACTTTGAATCTTGGAATTCTGCAAAAATTCTGCCTTTGAAAGTTGTTTATGTTGTTAAATTCTGCTATACCTACTGTAGGAAAATAAATTTCTACTTCTGTTGTGGGAGAAAAGAAGTGTAAAAGACTTCTTAAATAGATAACTTTAGTGTTGTGTTTTCCTATCAATAGATTTCTTTCTTTTTCTTTTTTTTCAACTTCAGTTCTAAATTCTCATGCCTCCTTTCATAATTATCAAAAGCTATTTTAAGCGATACACCCCCTCAAAATAGGCGCCAACATGAGTTGGCCAGAAATTAATTAATTAGTTAAACAAAAAAAATGTAAATGCCTTGTATTGGCGCATCAGCTACTAGCCGCACATGCCTTTACAAGGAATTTTTGTTTTTGAAAACACTTTAGAGTGGCACACACAATGAGATAGGTATGTACCAAAAGTCTAAAAAAAAATTAATGTTAGGTGGATACGACCCAAAAAAAAAGATTTTCTCAAATGAGTTATGTGGCACGCACAACCTTTGCGGCACACACCAATACAAAAAAAAATCCTTATGCTAGGTGGACTCTTCTTCGTTGACACGCTTCGACACTTCTATGCACGCCAATGGACTAGAATGTTTGCAAAGCATACTCCTTATCCCTCTCTAGCATGTTTATCTCTCACATTGAAATTCCATTGTAATGGTGCATTGACAACTAAACACATAGGCCAAAAGCAGCATTTCTTTTTATTTTACACCTTTGTATTGGTGCATCATCAACCTTTGGCACATACCACTAGTCTAGAGGCATTTCAATAAAGAAAACTAAATCTCTTTGTATTGTCACATCCCGCCTAATAGGTGTGTGCCACTAGCCAGGTACACACCAACATACTAGAAAACACAACTTTTTATTTTCCCTCCTAGAATAGCATGTCAATGATCTCTTCCATGCACCTCCTCATTGCCTTTGCCTCATCCTTCATTATGCAAGTGTTTTCTATTCTTTTTCATTCCTCATGCCGATGTATCCCCTTCATTAAGCCAAGCTCATTTTTCAATTTTTAGAGACTTGTTGAGTATAGGCGCATGCCACTATTCATGACGAATGACATTAACCTTTTGTATTGGCATGCCTGAGCTTTTTGGTGCATGCCAATAAATAGCTGTATTTTTTTTCAAAGGCTTTGACTCCTTTGTTGAGGCATGATTGCAATCTTCTTTATGTGCCTATATACTATCTGGTCACCACCTTTTGCTTTGGCGCACATTGAAGGATTTCAACACCCCAATAAACTAGCTTGTCACTAATGCATTTTTGGACTCTTCAAGTGTTTGAATTGATGATCTTGAGAGGGTTGGTAAGAAAAACCAATAGAATGATGCATAGGAGGCAATCACTTCAGAACACATCAAGGGTAGATAAATGAAGCTTTCAATTGATAAGGTTGACAAAATATGAAATTTTCATATGGGTACAACAGATTTCAAATAGTCAATTGCTCTTTTTTGATAGGGAAAAAAAGGATAACCCAAAGAGAGTTGATATTGATAGACTTGCTAGACATTTTGAAGGAGCAAATTGAGTTTGACTACACTTAGGGCCTTGCAAGAACTATTAAGGAGTAATTATCCAGCTAAAATCACTCTAAAGAACGGAATAGATATCACTCTTAATAGAGGTGTACGGAATTTCCAATGTGGGAGATTTACAATTAATAATCAAAATGAAGAAGAGGCGAGCAAATCCTGCACACACCCTACCATTGTACTTTTACAAAGAGAGCTGAAAAACTAGTGGAGTTATGAAGGCTGCCACCTACGCAGATCTCTCAACCTGCCAAAACATGGAGCTGATGGAAAGTGTAGGGAGTCGAAGATAAGTCATATGATTATTCCAAACCTAACCATTTTCACATCTCAAAACAAATGCCTTCAATGTAGGAATATAGGCATCAAGTCAAATAACAATGAGTTTGAATTCAAGATTGGAGGAAACTATCCTCCATTAATAAGACAAGCATTGACAAAGTAATCAAAAACAAGTTGAATGAACCTTGCATAACCCTACGTCTACAATCTCAACTTCGATAGTGCCTCAAAAGGCAATTTGGGTATGGCTCGGAAGGTTGTGTGCTATGGAATGATTAGGGCTGTCTAATTGGGATACTTCATTCTAATCCTTAGAGGAACAAATAATGAAGCTAAGGCTTTGGCTCTAGTGGAATGGAGAAAAATGTCTTTAGACAAGACAAAGTGACGGTTGAGGGCAACTCACAATTATAAATGTATATCCTAAAAGAAGCTATAGATGTCTGATAGAACTTAGCATGCAGAATATATAAAAACTCCCAAGTTCCCCTGTGCCAATAACATTCTATACCATAAAATAGACTCAGATTCATACATATTTATGACATAGGAAGCAGAAATTGTAATAAAATATCAAACTGTGTTACTATTATTAAGCCAAGAAAAATTCTTACTCCAAACTAAGAGGAGCTTGATTAAATGCTGCCTATGCTCTATAATGCTTACTATGCACATGTCCATTGTCCTCGATATATAACAATCTGAGATGAACAAATAATGAAGCTAAGGCTTTGGCTCTAGTGGAAGGGAACAAATAATGAAGCTAAGGCTTTGGCTTTAGTGGAAGGGAAAAAAATGTCTGTCCACTAAGACAAGAAAAAGTGATGGTTGAGGGCAACTCAAGATTATAAATGTATGGAAAGCATTGTAATGACCACCCCTGATTTTTTTTTTATTTGATTTGCTGAGTGTAATGTGAAGTGCGGGTTTGTTTTGCATTCAAGTGTTTGCAACATAACATGACATTCATTCATAACATAGCAATGAAGGAAATCAACCATGAAAATGCATTATCTTCATATTGCATTATTACAACATATATTGATGATAACATCCAACGAAACCAAACTTATTAAATTAATTTGCAGACCTGATAACAGAAGTTTCAAACCTAATAACAGTCCCAAAAGAAGCTCTTACAGACATAAAATGAGCAACAATACATTCAAATGATGCACCCAAACCAAGCTGCGATGTAGGCCAACCAGCCAAAGTTTTTAATCTTCAATGGACAGCTGCACGAACGCTGTAGAAAGCAGATTGCAGGTCTATACAACAGCAGACCTGATTATGCACAACTCCCAAGTGGCACGGCTCCCTAGGAGGAGCGATTTGCTCTCTAAAATCATAACTCCACCAAAACTTGCAAATAAATACATGAAATGTGGCGCCCAGCTGTGAGGATTCCTTTGCAACAATACCCAGAACGAGTCCTCAATCACCCACGGAGCTATGAACAATTTGGCACTTCCAGCCACTGTGAAAAGTGAGTTTCCAGAATTTTGGAAATGTAAATCAGACCTCTGTTAAAGCGTCTTTAACACCTCTAATCATCACCCAAATGAAGCAAATCAACAAGCACACCAAAAACTTTGAACCCACATCAAAACACTAAGAAAAATCTTCATATTAGGAATGCTAGAATGGTCAATCTTTTGAAACAATGGTAATTCTTAAGGTAGAATCACTCCAACCAGCTAGGGTGGGTCTTTCATTACCGAAACCAGCAACTGAAGGAGAGGGTTTCCGTCCTCAACCAGCAATGTATAAGTTCTTGAAACAATCCAACAGAGTCTCCTTAAGTTGTCAAATCCTCCATATGCAAATTAGAGCTCAAACTCATATTTATAATTATAAAGTGGGGAAAGAATTAGGGCATCTTGCATTTGAATTTGAATATATTTTCTCTCTCATTTCACTTTATGAAATGACATGAAATTACTCCAAAAGGGGTGTCCAACTTTTTGCCTCCAAAATTCCACTTTTAATTTTTTTATTTAAAATTAGCACTAAGCCCAAACTAGGCGTCCCACCTTATGAGGCATAACATTAGCCTTAAAAAATGATAAATAAACCTATTTTCTAGGCATCCACTTGAAATACATTGTCTCCTCTTTTAAAACAATGTTGATCAACTAGGCCAAGGGGTCTCTTTATAACCCAAGCTTATTTCCTCACTTTATTAACTTAAGTGACAAATGAACCGATAATAATTGTGACCATTGAGAGAACTCACCCCTGCCAAGAATGGAAACTCCACATTGCTGCCAAGACCAATTAATAAATTTAGCACTTACTAAAAATAGTAAGTGAGCCAAATCACCCAATTGGCCCAAGTAAGGAACACCAAAAAATGGGACATTACAAACATACTAAAAAAAGACAAAAATGTCTGATGGAACTTAGCATGCAGAATCTATAAAAACTCCCAAGTCCCCCTATGCCAATAACAACATTCTAGACCATAAAATAGACTCATATTCATGACATAGGAAGCAATAGAAATTGTAATAAAATACCAAACTATGTCACTAATTGGAAATGAGGACGTCCCTGGATGAACTGATGGCGTGGGAGTAGCAGTAGAAGAGTGTTAGTCCTTCAATCGCTTTACTTCCTCTGTGCGTACTCGAAGCTGGCGATCGGCAAGAATTTCTCGTTCCCTGGCAGCTTTCACCATGTGGGCTACCTCCATCAACTGGCTCTTGACTTTGTTTGTCTCCAAGCTTGTGGTTGCCAACTGTTCCTCCAATTTTTTGATTTTCTCACCCCACATCTATTCTCGCTGCTGAGTCTCTTCCTCCTTCTACCTAATCTCCTCCTCCTTCTGGCGATTCCCTTCCTCCAAACCAATCACCCTGGCCTCCAAGGTGGCTATCTGGTTCGCCTGTGAATCCATTACCTGAGCCTGTTCTGCTAGCTGGGTTTGTAGATTCGTCATGGTTATGGCGGATTCCTCTTTCACCTTTTGCAACATGCGATAGGCCTCCACCTTTCCTGCTACCGCCAACTCGGCAGACAGTATGTGCCTCTTCACGTTGTAGAAAACATCACGGAATGCGAGCTCAATGTGATAGAGGCTTTCTATGACTTTCGCATCCCTTCCTGCCATCCTTGGTAGGTTGCCTCGCCAATTTTTGAGCATTGTTGCAGTTTTGCTTGCCGGCCAACCTTGGCTAGTGAAAATGCGAGCGAACTCTGCCTCACACCCCATTTGTACAAACCCTCTGAGGCGTTGCACCTCCTGGCCCACTAATGGGGATCGACCATTCTTGAGGTCCTTCGAAATGTGCCCCACCTGCATCATTACTCGCCCCATGTGTTGGAGCTCCTCCACGTACCTCTGCACTGTCCCCAAAGGGTCTGATGGATCTGGTTGTGATATTTCTACCACATATCCGCCAAACTCACTATCCTCATCATCCTCCTCGTCTGGTGCAGCCTCCTCATCTGGTGCAGCTACTGTCTGCTACTCCACTGGCTCTCCTACTACGTTTATCCCCTCTGTGGTCACTGGCGGCTGCTGGTGCACCTCCTCTATCACTGGTTGCTCCTCTACTGGCTCTTTTGCTACGTCCATCCCCTCTGTCCTCTTCGCCGTATCACTCTCCTAGGTCTGGATGGTTGAGTTACTAACATCCGTATCCCCAACCGCCCCTTCTGGCGAATTCTCATCAGGCGTCTCGACCACCTCCACTCTCAGGCCATATGCCCCTAACCAATTGTCAATCTGGACCACTCCTGGTGCTCCTATTGGTGTAACAGCGAGGACTTGCTCCTGAGGAGTGATGGTTCCCCAAGTCCCTGAGACCTTTGGCGGCTCAGTGGGGGCCACTGGTGATGTCTCTGGCAGACCCTCTATTGCCAATCTTGGCACTGTCTCTACTGAAATTGCCGACCATGGCCGTGTAGCTGCCGACCCTGGCAGTGTAGCTGCCGACCTTGACGGTATAGCTGTGAAGCCTGGCGGTGGTACTGTGTCACTTGAGGCTGCCGAACTCGACGATCTGGCAGTGACTTCCCCTAATGGTGCCCACCCTGGCAATGCGCCAGGTACTGAGGCTGTGCTACTCTCAACGTCCGTCCGCCGCCAATGGATGATGCTGGCAGTGTGAAAGTGACAGTTAGTGAGCTCTCTTGACCCACTGGTGGTGCTGGCAAGGTGAACCCTGCGGGCTGAAACGGTGGTATTACTGCTTCTTCCACTTCCACTATGTTTTGCCCACCTACAACCACCGATACTTCTTCGTCCTCTGACAAACTCCCAGCTGAGGTTGAGGAAGACAACTCAATGTGCTCTCCTTCTTCCCCGCTTTGTGCCGATGTCTCTTCTTCTGCGGATGTTTCTCAGCCTTTCCTTTTCTTCCCTGTCATAGAGCCCTCGCCAACCTACTTGAGCTCCAGTACTGTCCAGTAGAATGTTGTTGGCAACCCTGGATCAAGATGTTTGAGCGGCTGCAGCTGGCCCCACCTACCCTCTGGAACCTAAGTATGGATGGCATCCAAGAGCAAGGCAATCGTGTGCTGTGTCATATAGAATGCCTTGTGCGACTGTGCTAAAAACTCCCTCATCCGTTCTGAGAGCAACCGCCCCCAGTTATATACTCTGCCCATGCTGATTCCTACCATGTAATCCACCATCCAAAGGGCAATATCAGATGCTCGGTTGGCTGCTGTCAATCGACATTTTACTAGATCCAACAAACACTTCCATTCGGCATTCGCCAAGTAGCTCTTGCGAAGCCCTCAATTGCCAGCGTTCCATATGGTATCTTTCTCTTCCGCTGTTAAATCGCTCCTGCAAACCTGTCGAATAAGCATTTCTTTGTGCTTCTGGCTCATTTTCCCTGGTTTGTTGACTCCTGCCCCTGTGGCTGGAATGCCAAATACTCTCTCAAAATCCTATGCCCAGAAGGAAATTGTAACCGGGCAACCCCTGTAATCTATGATGGATCTGTGCGACTGTCGATAGTAATTATCTACGATGGCCTTCAACCAGGGCTCAAAATCACGGGAATTAAAGTGTGGCACCAACACTACCTTGTCCACCCGCGCCTGTCTCAATGCAGCCTTCAGCGTATGGTCGTCGGCTGTACTCCTCCACCATTGCTTGCACTCATTACCAGTCAAGCTCTCCCAGATCATGGCGTTCGTGTTTGTGTCCATTCTCTTCTTTCCTGTAGCCGACGCCACCTTTGGCCTGTGTTGCACAGTTTTCTTCCCCTTGTCCATTTTGGTATTGTTTTGACAGTCACCACGAGTTTTATCACCCTCTACTCGACCGTTACCCTCTTCTTGACCATTGCTGCAACTACCGAATTTAGGCAACTGTTTCAAAAAAAGTTGAGTATTTAACCAATCCCGTACCTTGCTAATTTGTACTGTAATCGCCAGCCGTACGGTGTGATTTCCTATGCTTTTGTTTGGCCGTACAATGTACCCTCTGCCAGGTCGTACAATGTACCATGTTTCATTGTCTGACCGTGCAATGCACCCTCTGCCAGACCGTACGATGTACCTTGTTTCACTGCATGACCGTACGATACACCTCTGTGTTGTATTACTGTCTGGTGGCCATACGATGTCCTCTTCTGTGGCACTACCCCACTGTACGATGCAACTGCATCTCTCTATGTGTTTACTCAATCGTACGGTTTGAACACTCAAAAGAATGTTGTATGATGTGAACTCCTGCGTCTACAACAGACCGTACGGTGTGAATAGAGAACCGTACGATGTGAGCAGCAGACCGTACGATGTCAACTTTTGTTCCTCCAGCAAACCGTACGGTGTGAGCAGCAACCTGTTGTGACCTTTTCACACATCACCCCACCCAAGATCCAAGATGGGGACCCCCTAATTTTTGCTCCATTCTGGTCTTTTGGCTTTGGTTCTCTCTATCTCTGGTCTTTTGTCCTTCCGGGGATGTCCCGTCGTTTGACCTAGATTGAAATGAATGCCAAGTCTACGAAATTAGGGTTTCTATCCTTCAGACATGTTTGAGGTCAAATAGAGTTAGCAAGGTAAAATCTAAATGCAGCTGTACAGTCAGAAGACCCAAGGCAGGATCCCACTGAAATCTTATTGAAATCTGACAACTTACTATTTTTAGTAAGTACCTAATTTGAGGTCTTTTCCTCAAGATTTTGGGCTTCTAACTATTTCAGCACATTTAGGCAGCTTCAGAGTGCCTACGCATGAAATTTGAACAGATTCAGACAACTGGCTATTTTTAGCAATTCAACCTTTGGAGGCTATTTTCAGGGTTTAAACGTACGATTCTCCAATGCATGACTGGAGAATGGATCTGGGTTTTTCAAAACCTTCGCGATGGTATAGCATGCAAACCGAGATGGTGACTTTCAGTGGTTCAACCTTCAGAGGCTATTCTTAGGGTTTGCATGCAGTGATTTTCAGTGCATGTCCAGATATTCTATATGGGTTTTGCGAGAGCTTCGCAGTGGTATGACATGCAAACGAAATGAGTCAGTTTTCAAGGACTTACTATTTTTAGCCAGTGCCAGCACGTTGACCAATTTTCTAGGTTTTTCTGGGTTTTTTGAGATCCCATAGGTACTGTGACATGCAAACTCATCCGACATCCGATTGACCACCTTCCGGACACTTACTATAAACAGCAGTTTCATCCCAGCAGTTACCCAACACTTTAGTCCAGCAAGCAAAGTGACAAACAGCAGAAATCAAAGGAATCGGGAACAGTCTGGAGCGCATGCAAGTCAGATTGGGGTTTCCCCTACTATGTCTAAAAATAGATGGAGCAAAATGCAGAGATGTCAAAACAAAGCACGCCACCGGGATCAGCATCTTTCAGGCTGTCTACTGGCAAAATTTGAGCACGATCTGAATACTTACTATTTTTAGTAAGTCATCTCATGGCTATAAATAGCACGTACTGTGCCAAAGACAAATGTGAACAGGTCACTGACAGCATCAAGAACAAGTGGAGTGAATTTCAAAGCAAACGGAGATACAAAAATTGATCAATTTTAGGGTTTGCTAAAAATAGCAAATGGCTAAAAATAGTATGTACTGTGCCAAATAAGATATGAACAAGGTAGCAAAGCCAAGTGGAGGCACAGCCACGCCTGCTCCAGCTCAGAACGGGATGAGATGCAAAGAAACCCTAATTTCTCCTAGTTTGCTAAAAATAGAAAGCCAAGGCATGGCTAGGACGTTGGAAACTTATAAGTGATAACTGGCATGGAGACACATCAAATGCGCCTAAGGTATGGAGAAAATCTCTAAGTGTGGGATTTCCCTCACACACCCTCAAATGCGCCCTCAAAGGGTTGAAATGGAAGCAGCATATGCTATATGCGCCCAGGATTTCCCTGAGTAGGGGTCAAATGCGCCCACATGAGGCAAAGGCATGGCGAAATTCACTAAGGCATTGAAATTCCTTGAGGAACCCTCAAATGCGCCCAAACATGGAAGCTATCAAGGTGAAATGCGCCCAAGGGAGGTGAAAGGTCATGAAGGGCATGGGAAATTCCTCCTACCCAAGGCAAATGCGCCCACAAGTTACTCTTACCCATGGTAAATGCACCCAAGGGGGGCCACAGGAGGTAAAACGTTGAAAGATAAAAGAAAAAGCGCCAAGGTAAAGAAAGTTTCCCTCTTGACACATGAAATGCGCTTGGAAGTGGAAGCCCACCATGCAATATGCGCCCAACGAAGGTGAAGGGTCACCATGGGCGTGAGAAATTCCCCTTCACACCCCTATTTGCGCCCAAGAGAGGAAGTTGACTAGGCTATATGCGCCCTAAAGTGGAAGTGTCATGTGTGAAATGCACCCAAGGTGTTTTCCTCCTCCACATGCTATATGCGCCAAGGGTAAAGGTAAGGCTAGGGGTGGCGTGATTTTGAAAAAGGCTAAGGCTAGATAATTTTCCCCCTCCACATGTGATATGCGCCTAAGGTGAAAGTTGATGCACAAGGTGAAGTACGCCCCTCATGGGTAATCTAAAATGAATGTCCCAGAAATATTTCCTAAGGCAAATATTTGCTAAGGCATAAAGGATAAAATGGAAGTGGACATGCTCAAATGCGCCCTTCAAGGGTAAGATGATTAAATTTAAATTTTTCTAAGGCATTTTCTAAGGAGAAAATGAGAAATACGCCTAGGAGGTGATGCTAAAAATTTCCAGAGGTAAGATGAGATATGCCGGACAGAGGGAAAATTCTTCAGGAGAAAATCAAAGAATAATGCCAAGGCAGAGAAACTGGAGATTGCAAGTGTGGAAGACGTCTGGAGTGAAGAGAAATAAACCTTAACCATCTTATTATTTTAAAATTATAAAAATTAAAAGTACCCCTTCGTCCGGATAGACATGACAACGATGAGTTCTGGAAAGAATTATCTTCTGGGTATTGAACGTTTTCGATTGTGAGATGGTTTGAACTTGTTCCACGCCTTACTCACATCATTTCGGTGGATATTTTCGCCCGGTGTCTATTTTGATAAATTTCCTAAGGCAAATTTAAAGAATTCCTCTAAGGCAAATAAAGTGAATGAGACGTTCGCTGGAAGATTGAACTGGATAAAGTTGCCAAGGCAAGAGTGCGATAAAATGACTTAGCCAGGTAAATTCGAAATTGTTCAAAGGAGTGAGTGATTTAATATTTTAAAGCAAACAATGTGATGAGGCAAGCCTGTGCAAAGATGATGAAATTCATACTTCTAGAAGTTCAAGATTCTGATGCTTCGGATGACAAGTGTTACGACCGAAAAAGAGAGGGACAGTGAATTCAAAAACGTGCTAAGTATAGCCTCTGCTGGATTTCGACATGGCTATAATATTCTAAGTCCTCTCCATATTTTTCACAAGTTGCTGAATGCAGAGCACTTTCTGAAGCTGAAGTACAAGTTTGCAGAGGTAGAAGTCTTGAGGTTGCTGAGGAATTTGAAATTGTGAAGGAAGCTGGAGGTTGCTGAGAAGTGCGACTTGGCAAGAGGTTGAGCTGACTGGGGCGTGGCTAAGCAAGTTTGAAGTTGCTAAAGCTGCTGAAGTACAAATTTTTGAAGAAGTCCCAAGTTGCTGAGAGGTCTTGAGGTTGCTGAGGAATTCAAATTTAGAGTCTTGAGGTTGTAGTTGCTGAAGGTACGACTTTGTGAGGAGGCTTCATTTGCCTGCTGAAGTACGAAATTGAGTCTTGACATTTGGAGATTGTTGCAGTACAAATCCCCAAGCTTGCTGAAATACGCATTTAAGAGAAGCAAGCAAGTTGCTGAAAGTACATTTTAGCGAAGTACGAATTTAAGAGAAGTTTCAAGACTACAGAAATTTCACAGAGACTTCTAAAAACGTCGAAGTAAACAAGAGTGTTGAGGTTTGCAGCTGAAAGTGACAAATCGTAGCAGCCTTTTTATTTAAAAATCTGCTAACACCCTCAATGATGATTATTTTATTATTTTAAAATCTTGTTTTCTAATAGCTTTTGTTCCTTGCAAAATGGCTGAATCAAGCAAAAGAGTTGCAGGCAGAAACAACCACACTGAATACGCGAAAGCAAACACATCAAGACAGGCGGTAATCAAGAAGTTGGTCAAGTCTTTCTTGCCGGAATCAAAATTTTCATCAAAGTCGGGCAAGCTGGCTGACACAAACTTGGGCTCGTTCAACCTGGAGGCATTCAGAAGAAGGATAATGGGGACTAGAGGCCATCACCCGTCAGTCTCTTCACACAATATTGTCAGGAGCGGACTGTATGCAACTGCCAGTTTTCTGCCAACTATCCGGTGTCCAGAGCTCATCATGGAATGCGCCCACCACTACAACACAGAGCAAAGAACGATCACTTCGCCAGATGGCAAGATTTTGGCCAACCTAACACCTAAAGCAATCGGGGAAGCATTCGGGATTCCAGTTCATGAGAAGATGATCTATAAAACAAAGGAAAGCACTGAAAGAATGTATTCATCCACAACGGACCGGTGTGCTGATTTGATAAATACCAGGTGGATGATCAAGCCCAAGCCAACTCGTACAAAACTACCCAAACAGATAATCTCAGAGGATTTGAGACGGGAGTTTGGTGATCTGATAATGATGTTGAGTAGAGTTGGAGGATGCCCCCAAGCGTTCATCTTTGAACCTTGGATGTTTTATTATATCAACTTGGTACTAGAGGGCAAAGATCACATGGATTGGGCACTGTTGATCAGTGACAGCATACACGAGCAGCTCCGTGGTGTGAGGAGAACGAAAACGTTTTACATGGGCTCTTATATTGTCTATATGCTGGCTCGCATGACGAAGTATAGGGGAATCTCCTATAAGGAACCAATTGGGTGCAGTTCCCATCAATTTAAAATACATGAGGCTTGTCCACAGTTGCATTTGACAAGCACCACTAACTACAAAAGGGTCAATGACGCCTTCACTATGCATATAACGAGGACCTTGCAGCAGAGGACCCATCACAGAATATCCAGGGAAGCACAAAAGCTGATTGAGAAGTTTGGATGTTGGTTTATCCAATTTCCGAAGTTTACCTACATAAGGCTGCAAGGATTTTCTTCTTATCCTTATAGATTGCCCCGGTATCCCACAAACAGAATAGTGATGCTGGAAGTATCTAGGCAACTTGGATTCCCAATCACCATGGGGAATTCAAATGAAATCTGCCCATCACTACAAGCAGCTAGGGAGGCAGAAAATGAGCTCCAATTCTTCCACCTTTCATACCACACCAGCAGACACCACTACGATCCCCACAGGAACATCAGATGGATATTGTCAGAAGAGTTCAAGCATAAGGCACAGATCGAAGACTTTTGGGCCAGTGCAGTGGATGAGATCGAGATTAGGAAAAGAATGTTCTCTCGGATACCGTTGGTAATGATCAGAGAGTGCGAGATTGTCCCAGTGCCGGATCAAATTGAAGAGGACATAAATGTTGTACAGGCTGACTATGAGACAGTGAGAGATACGCCTCTACCACTCCCAGATTGGTCGGAGCCGGAGATCACCGACTTGGATACACTCTGTATCCCAGTCTTAACATTCACACGGAGTTGGGTAGAGAGGCATGTCAGCCGACTTAAGGGACGATCAATTCCCCTTAAATATAATTTGATGGGAGATCACAGATCGCCAGCAGCTAGACAGAGAAGACCGGTGGGTCAAACTCCAGAGCCAAGAGGAAAAGAGCCAGTTCAACCTGAGCCTTTGGTAGTTGAGGAATCCAAGCATACACCATCTCGGACACATTCTCTGAGTATGCAGGAGGTATCACTATTTGCTGATCAGAGGGAGAGATTGGATGTAGAGCAGACAGTGCAAGTGGCAAGTGGCAAGTCAGCCACCTCGTAGAGAATCAGTGGGCCAGAGCATCAACATGCGCCGAGAAGACAATCAGCAAGAGACAGATGAGGGGACGGCCACGGATACTCAGTTTCAGCAGGAGATTGAGGCAGCTCTCGAAGATGATGCTACTTCAGATCAGGATGCCCAGAGCTCAGGAGACACTGAGCCTATTGATGATGATGAGCCTCGTCGGAACGATGGCAGGGGAGAGGTTCATGAGGTAGAGGCCGAGGTTGAGCAGCCTTTTGTCATATCAGACATGCGGCAGGAGGTGCCAGAATGGCTAAGGGATAGGATGAGACGTGACCCTGTGGATGAGATTGATCCTGCAACCGAGATGGAGGAGTTGTTACAGAGGATCAGTGCACCTCCATCAAAGAAGAAGGCCAGGAAGTTCTCCAAGATATCAACGGATGAGGATGGCTCTCGAACTTTGCATGTGGCAGTGCCTCGGGTGGAGTGTGATTGGGACGAGACCGTTCCAAAAAACTATGTGATTACAACTATGGAACTTGGGCACCCTACTGGAGCACAGGTAGTTGAGGAGTGTGATAATTCCTATCGAGCACTCAAGGATAGATTATCCTATGTTGAGGGCAAATACAAGAAACTGAAGGTAGAGCACAAGACATTGATTGGCTACGTGCAGCACTTGTCCCGTCCTTGTGGGCAAGAGAATCCGGCAATTCAGCTTCCAGCTGAATTTTCCAGGGAGTCAATCAGTGGGTTAGAAGATTTGAAAAGGATGGCACAAAAGGAAAACAAATGGGTTGCCAACGTCCGTATCGAAACAGGAAAGTTTATGGAGGACCTTGCACATGCCTATCGGCAAGCCTCCGATATTATGGCAAGGATGGATGCAGTTAACCATGCTTGGGGTGAGGCGCGTATCTATCAGACGAGAGTTGTTCTCCGTTTAGGGGCTTTGATGAGCATACCTCTACAGGTTTTGGTTGAGGGAGGTGTAATTCAGCAGGGGGATAGATACGACTTCGCCGGATGGTACTCTTCAGTAGTCACAAGCCGAGGATTCTACGATGCATCACAGACAGATTTTGTCAGGGTCAGAAAGGCCATGACGAATATCTTAGATGGAATTCTCAACACATTAGAGGCAATCTTTGCCAGGAGGTTGACTTCTGAAGAAGTAACTGCAGATGGATTGAAGAGCAGATTAACAACATTCTTTTCGGAGGTGAAGACCTTCACACAGGATGACTTCGAGAACACTTCTACGTTCTCCAGCATCATACAGAACACCTAGGACGCCCTTGTTGCCTGGAAGAAATCTTGTGCCCGGCATGGGCAAACAGTTACAGTTTTAGAATTCCAGTTGAATCACATTCCTCCCATTTCGGATCAGGAAGTTGAGGCAGTATTGGCCAGGTTCATCAGATTTGCAGCCAGCGAGAAGGAGAAAGGAAACGCCCTTCTAGATGATGATCTTCTGGAAGGGGACGATGTGCATTGATGGCAGATAGTGGTTCATTGATGAGGAGTGGAGAATATTCAGCGCATTCATTGCCCCACTCCTCTCAATGGCGGTTTTTAGGGCTAAAACCCTAATCAGGGCTTAGGTGGCTCGATCCGAGCCTTCCATTGTAATTCAATCTAAGCCGTCCACTGGACTGGGCTAGATATAAAAGGGGTATCCCCCCTCACTTGTAATATGAGATATCAGAGTTAGACAGAAATCGGAGATAGAGTTGAGCTAGTTAGAAGTTAAAAGTAGAGCTAGGAGTTAGCTTAGTTTGGAAAGGAAAGAAAGACTTTCCCTTTGAAGGTTTTTGTAAAAGATTGTTGTGTAAGACTCTCATAATATAAGGATTTCATTGATTGGTGACTTCATCTTGCATTGTGGGCAGTTGACGAGATCTTTTCGTCTTTCCAATTCAAGTACAGTAGAGTAAATTAGACTTTGTTTTTATGCAAGTAGTGTTAATTGTGGAATGTGGCGTTGGTTTGAGCATATCTTCCTATATCCATACCACTAGCAGGCTTGCTGACGGTAAGTCTGCCCCTGCGTGGTCAACTGGAATTTCAGCACCTAACTTCGGTTGTGATTTGGGGGTCCACTTGCTTCGTTGTGAAGGGGTGCGCACATTGAATCACAATTTGAAATCTTATCCATCTTTTGAAGATTGCACCAACTTTGTCAGAGTTGTCCGAAGGGGAGACGAAACAAAGTTTGGTTTGAAGATTGTTAAAACCTGTCCTCGCATTCCATCTTTAGAGATAAATTGTAGAATTCCTATCCCTATTCCCTTTAAATTCAGTATTTCCGGTCCGTTCAAATACCAGAGCATCATAGCCAAAACCCTTCATTTGCTTGACAAAAAAAAACGAACAATTACGTAAGTCCCCTTGGAATACCCAGCATATTCACATCAACCAACTGAGTCTATTCGCAATAAAAGGAACCTTGGAGTCGAACGCATGAACTTTCACGCAATCTTAGCATGCGGAACACTTTGATCAAGAGAGAATAGATTGACCATTAGACATTTTATTCTGTGTTGGTGTTGTCATAAAACACACGTCAACACAACCCGTACGATGTCAACCCCTATGTCTTCAGTCGGCCATACGATGTGAACAGTAGGTCGTACAATGCAATTCTTCCAGCTTCCAACAAGTCGTACGATGCAAACCTCTGTGCCTTCAATCCGCCGTACGGTGCAAACTTTTGTGCCTTCACTCCACCGTACGATTGGGATGAACTGTGGGCGTCGTACGGTTGAGAAACCCTGCGAATGTCATATGGTGTAATTGCACCCTAAATGTCGTACGATGTGATTTTGCTCTGGGTGTCGTATGTCTTTTTGAACCTATCGTATGATTTGAACCCTTTGGAGTGCCTTTTGTAGTCGTACGGCCGGTCTTATTTTCTCCTTAGTTGGCTTTTTTGCTTTTTCAACTTTTTTAATTTTATTTAATAATTCCCTCTGAAATTTTTTATTTTCCTTTTGTTTAATTTTTTCTCCCTTTACAATTTCTTTTAATTTTTTCAATTTATTTTTTTCCTCTTCATCTTCTCTTTTCCTCTTCGTTGTCCCTGTTTCGTCCCCTAGCTTCATCTTTAATTCAAAATCATAGTACCATTTACATGTATGCGGAAATCTTTTATAACATTCTTCTTCACAACAAGTCCCTATGTATTTTACGTCAAACCATTTATCAAGCAAGGGAGCGTGACCAGTACCTTTATATCTGTCGTCAACATACCTTCCTTCGTACTACTGGTACCACGTAACATCTTCGCCTTCTACTGTTGGAGGTCCGGCTAGGTTGGGTATTACCTTCCAGAGCCCGTCCTTCGTCGCTATTTTCCTTACTCTTGGCACCTTCCTTCTCTCTCTTCTCATTCGTTTAAGTATTTCTTCCGTGTACCCGTCAACATGTGATGAATTTGTCTTCTGTCATGACCACTGTTTTTAAACAAGGGGTTGTCTTTTTGAAGTATGCCTCCCATTGCTCATTGTCCCATTCATCCTTTTCTTCGTCATTATCTTCTAGTTGGGGTTCTCTTGCCGCTTGTTCCTCCTTCTCCCTTTGTTCCTCTTCATCCATTTCTTTTGCCAGATACCCCTTTCGTATGCCTTCGTATGGCGCGACGTAACTCCAGTGTCCATCGATTCATTTCCAAAGTGTCGGTGTCCCGAACACTGCATTGGTCAAATGTTTGTGTATCCGTGGTACTGCAATTCCTTCCACTTTCTTTTCTACCAGTCTCTCTTCTATGATCTAGTTCCTGCCTGATTCTGCCTAGTCTTCCTCTGCTGCATATCCGGGGCCTCCCAAACCCCATTCCTGCTTCCTTGGCATTTCCTTCTGCACAGGCCAGTCCTCCTTGGTGGCGTAGCCTAGCATGTAAATGGCTATCGTGTATTTCTTCTCTTTTCTCTCCTGATATACCTTCAACTTAGATTAGTTGATTGCACTAGGTAGGGGTGATCCATCCAAATTCTCTAGTTTTATAGAACCATTGTTGCATATTTCTTTGATCTTGAACGGTCCTAACCACCGCACTTTGAACTTCCCAGGCTTAATCTCGTTACGACTGTTATATTTCAAAACTAACTGTCTTGGCCAAAAATTCATTCGCTGAAGGTGTTTGTCGTGCCAGTGCTTCCTTCTTCGTTGCATATTCTTCGTGACCCACTGTGCCATTACCCTCCGTTCATTTAATTTGTTAAGTTCGTACAACCGTTCCTTCAAGCTCTTTGTATCTCCTAACCAGTTCTCCACTGCTATTCTCAGGCTAGGGACCATGTATTCCATAGGTACCACTGCTTCCTAGTTGTACATCAAATGGAAAGGTGTGTGTCCCGTTGTTACTTTATATGTCGTACGGTACGCCCACAAGACTAATGGTAGCCGCTCTTCCCAATCGGCTTCCTCTACACCGCATGACTTGTGGTTGATTGACACTAGCACCTTATTTGTAGACTTTGCTTGACCATTCGCTCGTGGGTAGTACGGGCTTGATAGGTTGTGGAATATTCGGAACTCCGTCGTCATTAGTCGGATAACGTGGTTCACGAAGCGTCCTCCTCGATCACTCGTAACTTGGATTGGAATCCAGTACCGTGTCACTATCTGTTCATAAATGAATTTGGCTGTGCTCTGGGCTGTGTTATTCGGCAATGCTCGTGCTTCGGCCCACTTCGTGAGGTATTTTGTTACTACCACAATGTATTGGCACCAGTGTAGGTGACTTACCTTTAGTGGTCCAATAAAATCCAGTCCCCAACGTTCAAACAACTCCTGCGGCTGGGATGGATAGAGCGGCATAAAATCCCGCTTTAGAGGTTTCCCTACCCTCTGGCAAGTATCACATCCTAACACCCACTCACATGCATTTGTGTGCATCGTCGGCCACCATAGCCCTACCAGAAGAATTTTTCTCACCGTAGCATCCGGGCCCATGTGTCCGCCAGCCAGACCCTCGTGTGCTTCCTTTAACACCCCTGGTATTTCCTCTTCTATGACACATCTTCGAAGGATCTAGTCGGACCCCATCTTGTACAGTAAGCCATTAATTAGCTGGAATATCTTACTCTTCAATACGAGCTTCCTCCTCTCCGCCAGTGCCATTTCCTTTGGAAATGTGGATGTGGACAAGTATTCTCTGATCTTTTCATACCATGAAGGGAGTACTGCAATCTAGAATAGGTGCGCATCAGGAAAATCTTCATTCACTCCTTCTGCAGGTTCGCCCGACCGTATCCTTGACAATTGGTCAGCGATCATGTGACTCTTCCCCAGCCGCACTATGATCGTGAATGTGAACTCCTGAAGTAATAGCAGCCACCTACTCACTCTTCCTTGGATTATAGGCTTGTTCACCATATACATTAGGGCTTGATGGTCCACATAGAAGGTGAATGACGTAGCCAACAAATAATGTCTGAATTTTTGTATGGAGTACACCATCCCCAGTGCTTCGCACTCAGTCGTACTATAGTTTTTCTCCGCCTTCGCGAGTAGCCGATTGGCAAAGAATACTGGCTGGTCCAGCCCGTGTGTTCCAACTTGTGTGAGTGTTGCTCCAATGGCGAAGTTCGAGGCATCCACATGTACGTGAAATTCCTTGTCCCGATTCAGGAACGCCAAGATGGGTGAACTGATTAGCCGGTCCTTCAGTTCCTTGAATGCTTTTTCTTGTTCTTTCGTCCATATGAAAGGTTGTCCCTTCCTTGTCAATAGGTCGAGAGGGTACGATACTTGTGCAAAATTCTTGATGAACCTCTAATAGTACCCAACATGGCCGAGAAAGGACTTCACACCTGTAACATTTTCCGGAGCCTCCATTTGTACAATGACTTATTTTGTCAGGATCGTTTTTTAACCCGGATTTGCACACAATATGCCCTGGTAACTTCCCTTGTGGTACCATGAACTTGCATTTCTTTGGGTTCAGCGCGAGGCGTGCTGCTCTGCATCTCTCCATGCATTCACCCAGAGCCTTGAGATGTTTTTCTTTGTCACTGAAAATGGACCAATCATCTAGGAATGCCCTGAAATTGCCTACTAACATATTGTCAAATATGTGGAGGATTATTATTTGAAATGTGGCCGGTGCATTTCACAACCCAAATGGCGTCCGGTTGTATGCGTACACCCCATCCTCGACCACGAAAGTTGTCTTCAGCTTGTCCTCTTCGGCAATGCAAATTTGGTTATATCTTGAGAACCCGTCCAAAAATGAGTACATTTCATGCCCGGCAACCTCTTCCAAGATGGTGTCGGTGAAAGGGATTGGAAATGGATCTTTGACAGTTACTGCATTTAAACATCTAAAGTCGACACATATCCTGTTCTACCCTGATTCTTTCTTTAAGGAAATGACGATCGGTGACACCCATTCATTGACTTCTACTTTGAAAATGATGCCTGCCTCCAACATCTTCTCAATCTCCTCTTGTACCTTCGCGGCATAGTTCTTGTTCATTCTGTAGGGTCTCTTCCGTACGGGTTGGGCTCCTGGTACGAGAGGAATCTTGTGTACGCACAACTCCGGTGGTATGCCTTTCAAATCTTTGTACGTCCAAGCAAAGGTGTCCTTGTACTCCATGAATATTTTGAATGTCGCTGCCTTCAGTACAAGGTCCCAATCATCGCAGACAAGAATCTCCCTAGGCTTCTCTTGCTCCCCAAGATTCACCCTTGTTAGTGTTGATTCCTCGTACTTGATGGGTTTGTCCTGTTCCAACTTATGAGCTGGCGTCTCGTCCAGTGCTGCCGTACCTTCCTTATATTCCCCGTACTCTGGCGGGAATGCTTCACTGGCCAAGCCCATATCTTCGCCTTCTTCTCCTTCTTTAATCTGTAGCATGTTGCAGTCTGGGTGGAAGACTTCGTAGTCCTCCATCTACCAATGGAATAACCCATTCAATGAACTGGTTTCATCTTCCGAATAGCTCCCAATTTCCAGTATGCCTTCCTCATTTGGCTCCATTATCTTCCCTTCGTCATCAACATCCGACCCTTCGTCAGATTTTGATTCTTATGAGGCCAAGTCTTCACTGACCGCTTGCTTCTTCAAATCAATAATATACTTCTTCCCATGGTTCTCAATCGAGAGCGTGTTCCTCTTCCAGTTATGATTTGCCTTGGCGGCAATCAGCCACCCCCATCCCAGCAGTGCATCGTACGCTTTTCTCTCTAGAGGAATGACAACAAAATTCAATAAGAATGGTTGCGTATCTATCAACACCTTTTGTGCCATTAAAGTACCGATTGGTTTGATACTGTGTTGATCGGCACCAATCAATTGGAATGTCGGCGGCCAGAGGGTGGGTTTCCCGAGGTTCTTCCATGTATCCTCAAGTAGTACATTAACTCCCGATCCTCCGTCAACGATGGTATTGGTGAGCTTCATCCCCAGGATTTCCATCTGTACGACGGTCGGTTTCCTCCTACCACTTATTGCAAGTAGCATTGGATCCGTTGTTTCTCCTGTCAGTTCTGTGGTGTCTTCACTTGGACCTATCTGAGTATTGTTTGTCATGACATTTGTGAGTGCTACTCTTAGTTGAGGCATGGTTTGTAGAAGGTTTATTACCTTGACTGGTATAGTTGTGTGAAGCACTTGTCGTACAATGTTCTTTTCCAACTCTGACTACAACAACGTACTAGCTGCTTTGGAAGTTCTCCGTTCATTTGCCATTGCTTCTTCCACTTCTGCCCTGGCTTCTCGGAGTCTTTCTTTCTCCGTACGAGGGTCCGGATAGTTGGCCTTCTTCGTTTGCGCCCTTGTAAGTGCCAGGACTTCTTCGTTGGCTACTTCCAGTATGTTGATACCTTTCTACTTCGAGCAGTCAGTGTCTTCGTGATCACCCAGACCGCACCACTTGCACAGCTTCCCCCCTGCACCTTGACCGTTCTGGCATTCCCTGGTAAAGTGGCCCCATTCACTACATCTTCAGCACGGATCATGGACTGACATTTGCTATCATATTGGATTTTGTTTCTTAGCGTGGTATTTTTCTGATTGTTGCGATAGTCGCCAGGGGATGCGTTGTTATTATGATGTTTCGGTGGTGTGGTCAGAGGGGTGGATTGTTCCCCCTGTGTGAAGAACACACGCACTTCGTGTTTTCAAATTGTACAGGCATTCTTTGACGGAGTTTCCCATAACTTGGCAGATGTCACAGAACATCTTCTTCGGACAGTTTGCCTTCGTATGGCCTTCCATTTTGCATTCCGTACACCATAGTTCGGTCGCTTCCTTAGACCCTTCTTTGTCCGCTTTTAGTTCCTTCATCATTCTCAGCATGTCGCAACGGAGCACTTGTACGGTTTTTGATTCATCCTCGCTCTCCCCCGCGCTTTCTTCATCATCATGCTTCTTCCCTCTAAAGGATGTCTTGTTCTCGCTTTCAATATCCATCGCACAGTTGTATGCTTCAGTGTACGAGGATGGAGGTACTACCTTCATGTTCTTTCGTAGTGAGGGAAGCAGCCCTTCAATAAACCATCTCTTTTTTAAGCCATCTACTGGCTATGACTCCAGTTTTCCCAGCAGGTCTTTTAATTTCCGGTTGTAGGTTCGTACACTTTCGTGCTTCCCTTGTTTGGTGTTATAAATCTCAACCACAATTTCACTGTCGTCCCTCAAAAGTTTGAATTCATCTTGAAACGCCTGATTCAGTAACCTCCACGAAGTTCTCCATGTTTAGTCCAACTCTGAGTACCAGTCGATGGCACTGTCTCTGAGTGTCGCCGGAAACACTTTCAGCCAGTTATCCGGGTCATCTTCTCCACTCACTATCCAAATTGTCTCACACGTCTTGCAGTGTCGTACTAGATCCTCTAACACATTCCCTGTAAACTTTGGCAACTTTTGTCGTTCTAGAGTCACCATCCTGTCCCTCTGTCCTCCTCATGTATTGAACCCGACTGGACCGGTTTTCTTGTTACGTTTCGGTGCGTTGCTTGCACTCTCGGCCACGTACGAGACACTCTTCCATCCTCCGTCAACGTCCTCTACACCTTGGGTTTCCTGGGCTCTACTCCGGTGCTCCCTCTGCCAAGGGGTCTTGGGCTCAGATCTCCTTGTCCTCGGCCCTTCATCGTCGTCCGATATGGACAACTCCCGAATGCGTTGGATGTTGTTCTCAAGTTCACCACTCAATTCATCTTCGTTTTCTTGACTTTTATATTTTTCTACGTACGGGGTGACGAATGGTTCCTTGTCCCTCCTTTCCAAAAAACTCTGGTGTGCTCTGTTGATAGATTGATCTATCTGCTCAAGATTTGCATTTGTTCTCTCTATACTCTGATTTATCTCGAGTAAGTCTTTGTTCCACTCCTTGTCTACTTGCCTTAATCGTCGCCACCGGTTTTCTTGCTCTTGCACTCTTAATGATCGCCGAACTCTTTCCTCCTCCGCTTCGTGCCCAAATGGTATCCGATTCTTGTCTTTGTTCGGTCGTACGGGCATTACCTGTCTTTCACGCGATCATTGTTGGTTGCCAGGGGTACGTCTCCGGCTCGTGTCTCGTTCTTCCTCTTCCCGTTTGGTTCATTCTTCGTACAACTGCAAGGTTTGCTGCCTTCGTCGTTCCTGTTCCTCCTCCGCCCGAAGGTCTTGTAGGATGATAGAATGGCGGGCCAACAATCTCGGCATGCAGTGGAGAAGGTGATCAACCTCATCATTCACTTCGAGTCGATCCCAAACAACTGCCTTGGGGATTTCTCGCCTGAGGACTTGCCTCCATACGTGATCTCGTAGGGATATGTTCCAGAGATTTGTCAAATCCCATGTCAAATCATCCTCTCTTTCTTCATTCGTTACTATGGGTTCCTCCGCTAGACGGCCTATTACGCTGCCATTACACCGAGTGCTTCCCTGGTCCACTTAGGCAACGGCACCAAATGTTTACCTCACTGGGTGTTTATATCAACGTACTATGTACACAGGAAGTAAATTGAGCTATATGCAATACATAGAACAGAACAATACAATATGCTAGAAACATGAGAAGCTTGTATTCATTTCCAGTAAATATCACCATGTACAATCACAAAGTATTCCCGTACTATCAATCATGGACTCCTAAATCATAATGACAATAGTAGTGTCCCTCCTGACTACAAAACTGAGTACATATAACGTTCGGCGGTGGTTGAGCAACCAACCATCGTGACGTTCCATAACAACCCACTACAACTAATCGGGACTTAATTACCCGAATGTACATGCCAATAATTATTCTTACTAAGACTATAGTTTATTGAATTATAATAACTTGGCCGACTACACTAAGGATATTTGACCACTTACACACAATTCTTACTCCAAACCAAAAGGAACTTGATTCAATCTTGTCCATGCTCTATAATGCTCACAATGCCCATGTCCATTGCTTTCTATATATACCAATCTGAGAGGAACAAATAAAGAGCTAAGGCTTCAGCTCTAGTGGAAGGGAAAAAAATGTCTATCCACTCAGACAAGAAATAGTGATGGTTGAGAGCAACACAATTATAAATGTATGGAAACTATCCTAAAAGAAGTTAGAGATGTCTGATGGAACTTAGCACACAGAATCTATAAAAACTCTCAAGTCCCCCTGTGCCAATAACAACATTCTATACCATAAAATAGACTCAGATTCATACATATTCAAGACATAGGAAGCATAAGAAATTGTACTAAAATATCAAACTATGTTACTATTTTATTACAACAAAAAGAATTATTACTCCAAACTAAGAGGAGCTTGTTCAATCTTGTCCATGCTCTATAATGCTCATTATGCCCATGTCCATTGCCCTCTATATATAACAAGCTAATAGGAGGTAAGTGGGTACCTTAGAACAGTGTGAAAATGTATAAGTTGCCAAAAGAACCATGGCTTGCCAAGTGCAAAATCCAAATAAGGGTTTCCAAATGAACAGTGACTTATGTGCACACCGAAAAACATAACCATGTGCATGCCTAACAAATTGATCATGTAAACACCTACCAAATTGATCATGTGCACACCTAACAATATTGAAAAGATGTGCTTACTCTAACCTTAGGTTACAAAACCTAAATTGAGTTAAGCCACTAGAGTTAAGCTTAAAATTAGGTTTACACACAATCCACCTTGGGAAGAAAGAAAGTGAAGGAGAATCTACAGATTATCCTCCCTCGGTGACAAATTATTTTACTTCATTAAATAAATGAATGAATGAAGATACAAATGCTGATGTTGATGCTGATCCAAGAAGAAGCTATTTGACAAGGCTGTGTAAGCATAATTTTAAGCTTAACTTGGATACACTTAATTGAAGTGAGTTTAACTCAACCTAGAATACATAACCTATGAACGCAGGTTCCATTTGGTAGCACACATGACAAGTCATTGTTCATTTGGCAATTTATATGCATCTCACACATGCCACATCATTAGTCCTTTGGCAACTAGTGTGTACACAGTGTCTTAAGATGCCTACTCACCTCCCTTCAAACTGTTATTATTGGAGGGTAAGATATGGGTAATCAATGAGCCTTGTAGAGCATGGTTATGCTTGAATTGAGCTCCTCTGAAGTTGTAGTAGGAAGTTCATTTGCTTAAAAGAGAAATTTGATATTCTATTACAGTTTCTTTTGCTTCCTTTGTTGTAAAGTCAAGTTTGTTTTATAGGGCACAGCCGCACAACTAATGTTTGGGAGATTTTATTCCACAAGTTCTCAATGACCTAGATCAGTCATTTGAATGACTTAAGCCTGCCCTTCAACTTTCAAGACCAGTGATCCAGCCCTCTCAGTATTCATCACATCAACCTCTGCCTCAACGACTTTATTTAGGCACTTTGCTAACTGTGGTATCTTTGCTTCCAACACAATTGCCAACCTTGAAGGTAACCTGGGCTGCACAACTCAACACCTATGAGTATTCTCTCAAGCTCATTGTTGCCCACAAGCTTCAAGAAACACAGCCAGGCTAGCTTGCCCATAAACCCTGTGTTCCTTCAACCCTTATTTGCACCTGAACCAGCATTGATCTCATTTTAAAAACCCTTTTGTTGTGATTCAAACTGCCAACTCCATGTGATGTCGATTATCAATTCATGAATGGCAACCTTGGCAACATTTTGTAGGCTGTATAATATTTGCAGCCATGATAACTCCATCAAAGTCCAAGTGTCAATCCTTCAATGACTCTCTCCTTAGAGCAAGCAGACTGCCTTCCTTGTTTGCACAACCAAATCCCACTCAAAAACCAATTCAATCCTCTCCAAATACATCCTGATCACCTTATAACATTTCCTTGAGCCACCCAATTTCTCCCTCCCACCTTGTTTGGCATTGATAACCCCTTCTCCCACATGTGATTCTTTCTGATTCTCACCTCCATATGGCACTTGCATACAAAGCCACCATCGTTGACAGTTGACACAATTTGCTACCTATGATTATATTTTTGACACATGATTTTTCTTTTTCTGATGCATTTTTTGAACTTTTTCAAATAGAGCATGAGTTATATGCTTATACACATGTTGTGTGTGGTCCATTAACAAGAGAGCCTCTCCAACTTGCAGTTGAGAGCTTTTTGGCTTCAAATCTTGAGCCCAAATACCTTTTAACAGAACATCTTCTGATTGTGTTGAAGACTGATGGGTGGGGCCCAGACTGACCCATGGTCAAACTCCCCGCAACAATAAAATCATTTTTTATTACCCAGTTAGTAATTCTGCTGCACCAGCATGAACAGTCAACTTGTGAGATCCACATGCCTGCACCTTTAACATACCACACAACCCCTCTCCATTGGTTTATGCAGCTCATGGGGAGTGGAAGCAGTGGAATACTAAAAGAATCTTTTAGTTTGCTGGGATCGACAGACCAAAGATCTGCATGGTCTGGTGGAAGCCATCTAAGTGCAACTTCTTCTCATGAGCATGGAGATGGAGCTGCCTTCAGATCACCTATCACAATGCTTGCTGGATTTTTATGGGCCTTTGATTGCACTGTTGATCATTAGAAAAGGTCATGGTTCAGTTGGAGGAGGTATGCACTCCTTAGAGATGGTTTCTTATCTAGAGTAGGAGCTTTCTTTTTTGCTTGAAACTGGTTGACAGAATATGCCTTATTTGGCTGGAAGAGACTCTAGTGTTAGGCAGTTTGTGCATGCATTTTGTTTGCAAGTAGATTTGATGTAGCTTGAACTCAGCCAATTTTGTATATAGTTGTAAATATTCATATACTTTGCATGACAAACTCTTTTGTAAGATGCTGTTCCTTTGCTCTCAGAATTCTACGTAATAGCCATCAGGAAATCATGAGCATACATAAATAATAGTTCCAGCTCTAGGGATTGTACTAGCTTCTGTCAATTTACAGAAATGATAAGAAGATACCAAGAACAGGCAAGTAGGATTAACAGAAAAACCTTCACAGATGTGCAGGTAGATTATTTATCTGGAAAAAAGTCCAAATTGAGAATGAGGAATGTTATCAGTTCAATTCACACTCTGGAAAGTATTCGAACATTTGAAGGGCTGGTAGCTCTGTGCTAGAGTGCCAAGAAGTGTACCTGACAGGTCCTGGGTTCAAGCCCTAACCAGAGCATGTTTTCCCACAAAGAAGACATCCATCAACTGAAGCACATGATAGGAAGCAACACATCAAATTTTAGTCATTGAACAAGGAAACTGAGAAGTTATGGACAAAAACTGAGTTGTTTAAATAAAGGATACCTTTGAAGGTAGCTCTAGAGGTTAGTGGATTCCAATGACAATACTACAGACCCCAACAATTAGCAATGATTATGAAGAGCGCACCACGACAAGCCAATTGGAAATGTTATCTAAAAGCAACAAGAAACAAATATTTTGCATACAATAATATTCAACTTTTATCAACTTTCGGCACATTGCCTAGAGATTTATGGTAGTTGTAACTAAAAGTATTTTCCTTAGGTTAGCAAATCAAATGCAAAACATAAAAACCCAAAGTAATAATGAAGTGCAAAGGAATAAAATGAAAACAAATGAAACAATCTCACCAAAATGTCTTTATACTCCATGGCTGACCTCCATTATACCTTCTCAACTTGCTGAAAATATGATGTTGCCCTCAAATTTATGATGAGTAATTTAATGACAATGACAAGCCCAAAGCAAATGTTGAAGGATTTAAATATAAAATTGCAAGAATGCAAGATGAAGAAGAAGAAGAAATTTATAAAATTAAGAGACTAAGAGATATCTGTTAAGATGACAAAATTGGCATTTTATAGAAAATGCAATTTTGTATGGACGGATGAGATTAAAGATTGATAAGTGCCCTAAAATCTATGGTCAAAATTCACAATAACAACCCACAAATAGGGTTAGGGCAACATTAGGTCAAATTTGAAATGAATGGACAAGAGATTCTGCATGTGACAAGAGATTCTGGGCACGCAAACCGAAGTTGCTGGAGAATCAAATAATAATTTAAAATTATTTGATTCAAGAAGTGATGTTGACTTTTTGAATTAAAAATTAATTTAATTCAAAAGTGGTGGGGTCATGTGACAGTAAATAATTTTAATTTTAATTATTTACTCAAAGAGGGAAATTAGAAAGTGGGACTTATTTTAAATAAATAAAATGAGCACAATAAAAGAGGTGATAAAAGAAATTAAATATTAAATAAATAAATAAAAATATTTATTTAATAATCTGGAAGACATAATGGACAAAAATAATTTAAATAAATTAAGAAATTTATTTAATTATAAGAAGACATTAGACAGTTAGTGAGACATTAAATAAATAGTTAAAATTCATTTATTTAATAATCATGAAGAATAAACGAATATGAATTAATTAAATAGTTATGAATTATTTAATTAATAGTCGAAAGTGAGTTAGAAACATAATTAAAATGTCATAATTATGCTAAGATGAAAAGATTAAAAATAGGGCTTGTAGGTTTAGGTCATTTTTATGTGTCTACAGTAGTATTTCATTGAATTCGGAGTTCTCATCAGGAATGGTCTAAATAATGCCTAGATTGCAAAACCCCACTTTTGCATGTTCAATAAGATCGTTGACTCCGTATTAACTCCAGTGTATAATAGGAAAGAATATTGCATAATTAGCTAGTAAGTGTATATTCTGGAACAAGAAAGGGAGTCATAATGCCTGAACCAGCAAATAGTTGAAAGAAAATGTGGAAAGAACACATATTGTAGCACTAACAATAGACAATCTTCAAACAAAATTCGTTGACAAGTAGACCTTGATTCTCTTCGGACACTGAGAATCCCATCAAAGGTTTCAACATCAAACCAACCGCATGTACTCCACACTCAAACTTACTAGTGCATACGTTTGGTCCCAATATCAAAGGCTGTGAGGGGATTCTCGCTATCCTGGATGAAGGTATCTTTGATTTCCTTCATTACTTGGTAGTCGGGAGTAACTTTTCTCTTTAATCAACAAGAAACCCGTCAAAGCCTTCAATCCCCTTAGCAACCACATGCACTCTACACTCTATTGTGATCTTTTCTGTTCAAAGAGGATCATGGTTCATTGCATTCACTAATTATTGAGAGGGAATTTTTCGACTTGCTTCATATTCTCATCCATTGTTATAGAACAGACTTACCAGCTCTAGCCTCTAATAATGCTCTAGTTTATCTTCTTGTCTGTTGGAGTGAATGCGATTCTGAGGTTACGAGATACTATTTTAATTCTACTGGGTCGCTAGCATTCCCCTTTCAAGAGATATCTGTGACATTTTTACTGCCTACTTGTACAATGTTAATATAAACATTTTAGATTTATTTCATACCAAAAAGGAAAATGGGTTTGATATCTTTGGTGTTATTCTCCTGTTTCAGATACGTATACAATACTAATATAAAGTTTGATCAAGTTGAAATCGTTTGAAAACCAAGAAAAGGCATTGATTTCGATTTATTTAGTTGTTAGTCCCTGTCTTAAACGTCACACTACGCAGATTGCAGATGTAAATGATGTTTGTTGGGTGCATGTAAACCTATTTCACATTCAACCAAGAACGAATTCTAAACCTGTACATAGCCACTATTCGAAAAGCCAAGACAGCAACCCAATAAAACCTATAAGGAGAAATAAAACAGAAACTCAATTACGGTAATGACAATAACGGACAATCCGATCCCTCATTCTTTGCAAGATCGATCTTTCATGTTCATTCAGATAAGTGAGAAATCAGACTTGGCATTCAATGAAAGGGTTTAGTCAGCCAAAGACAATTATGATCCAAATTTAAAAATATCTCAAAACTTACTCTGTATAACAGGGACGCTTGAGCAGAAAGCCACCGCCTCCATTATCTATAAAATTGATCTTTTTTCGTCTATACTCGATAAAAAATATTTCTGCGAAAACCCCACTCCTTCCTTATTCAAATATTTGACCATAAGCTTATACATTTTTTGAAATGTGACCAGTTTATCTGCATCCTACCGACCGGATGTGCTAAGGTCAACATGACAGCGTTTTAGGTGGCATGTAGAATTGGTATCCAAGCAAAAAAAAAAAAACGTGGACTGGATTATTGCCCATAATTATTAGACCAAATTTGATGACCCGGGCTTATGATTCGGGCATTTTAACTATAACTAGTGCAACCCAGCTAGAAAAGTAACAAAATACGTGTCACTAAGAGGTCCTTTCAAGTATATTATTGCTTTTAATTTCCAGTGCGTGGGGGAAGTTTCTACCTGGCCCACATTTAGAGGACTTCAATTTTACTTAGTCAATATTCTGTGGAGAATCAAGATTCTTCAATTCTCATTAATTTTAATGTGAAACTTGGAGGTAGTAAAGAATTAAAGAAGCATAGGAAAAAATGGTATGTATTTTTATTTTTTTTGTAATATTGAGGCAGTGGAATCGAAAAAACATTTTATTATGGAGTGTGTTGTAGGACATCACGAACATGACAATTGTTTCTTGACATAGTTTATTCAGTAAGGAGACTTTTGAGAAGATGAGGATGTTTATCATTCTTTTGAATAGGAAAAGGATTGAAATGCAAAAGACCAAAATGATAAAGTTGGTTGTCCCATACATTATTTTTAGTCTCGTGGACATTAAAAAGATATATCTATCTATTTAAGATAGGAATGCATTTGTAATTTTTAATCCTTTCAATAGATACTTGTGTTTTCTTCACTCCATTTTTTTAAATGTCTATCTAGGGAATTGTGTAAGTCTTCAATTTTAATTTTTATTTTGAATTGAATTTTTTAATTATATTATAAGTATTTTGTGAGAAAAAAAAATCATTTCTTAAAAAGTAAGAAAGAGGTACATTATGAAGGGTAAAATTTTAATATGATTTATTAAATTTTTCATTTCATTGTAGATCATATCTATTATGAATTTTCTAAGCACATCTCTTGATATTTCAATACATCTTTTCCTCGTGAAATTTGAATATATATTAATTATCAATTAAGATCATTTTCTTAATGTGTTGTCTAGTTCTTCAACTAATAGTCGCAAGACATAGTGACAAGATTCATGTTACAATATGATTCAATGAAGCTTACTTTATAATGGTAGAAGATACAAACTATTCTTTAGATAAGTTGGTCTAAAATTTTGCATAAAATCGTAGAAAGACCCATTACAATGGAAAGGAAATTGTTGTAATGGGCCCTTAATCTTGTGTTATTTATCATCACCTCTTCATTCAATTTGGCAACAAATGCAATTAAACCCACCTATTGAGATGAGAAATTTGTGGCATTCAAGTCAAGGTTTTGTTTCAATCCCTATCTAGAGCCTTGTTTCTTGAACATAACATTGAGGTACACATTTTTTAAACTTTCTTATTGGATTGACTTCATTGTAAGTTTTGATTTCAAACTCTCTGCCCTAGATTACTATCAATTAAGCCATTGAGCTTCAAGTTTCAACAAGGTTTTTCTTAGTAGGGATTTTGAGGTTTATTTCTATGTGTTTCTTGTTTTTTGTGTTTTAATTCAATTTCTTGGTTTTTATTATTATTTATTTTTTAACAATTTTGACAAATATCATTTAACAACTCTTAGAAGCTTAAAATATTGAGTACTAATATTCTCAATAAGATTTTTATTAACATCATCATGTTGGCTAGAGAAGCAGGGGTTACTAAACTGTGGTTAGAAGGGGATTCCCTTGATATAATTGTAGTTAGGGAAAATCAGATATAAAACTAAAACAATAAGATATCAAACCCTAACTAGCACAATAGAGTACGAGCAAGCATGAAAATCAAAATAATAAATTCAAATGAAAACCGATCTCCATACTAAACTTGATTGATCTCCATTGCTCTTCTCCACCTTGCATGAGAATGCAAGATTTTGAAGGTTTGATTGTTCATGAAGGAATATTGGTTCCTCACTGTTGCAGCAGCATAACATTAAGATGTAGATGATAGATGAGAAATAGATAGATGAAATATTGTAGAGACAATTCGACAAAGTAAGGGTACTTGAAAGCTCGTCCATGAAAATGGCTTGGTTGTGGGTTAACTTATGGGTGAAGAAGGGAGGATGAAGGGATAAAACTTTCCTTTTTGTGAGCGGTAGTGGAATTAGAAAGTTGATCGTGCATCTTGGGAGAAGAAATGGAAGGTGGATCAAGTTAACTGAAGAGGAGAATGGAAAGGGGATCAAGTTAACTTACGAGATGATTTGGAAAGTGATGAAGTCATCCTGGGAGATGATTTAGAAAGTGAATCAAGTCATTTAGGGAAATAATTTAAATAATTTAGAATTATTTAAATTATAATAGATGTGAGAGGATAAGGATTAATTTAAAAAAAAATTAATTTATTTAAATTTTTTGGGGAATGTGGATTAATTAAATAAATAAAATTTATTTAATTAATTGGTTAAAGGATAAATGGATTAATTTAAATTAATTGGCTAGAATTAAATAATAGGGATGATGAAAGGGGTTATGTGAGGTTTAGAATAAAATGTGTTGTAAGATGTCAAAAACAATGTCAAAAGTGAATGTCACAAAATTTGGTCAATTTTAGGTGACTACATTTTGCCCCTCTTTGAGATGATGAGATTTGTGTCGACTAACATCATTTCAAAGAAGCTAAGGTATAGGTAAAAGAAAATGGATAATGAAGGAAAGATAGGATAATGATGATGTAGAGATATGATGATGAGATGATGATGTAAGGATATGATGATGCCCCCTCGAGAGGATAGGCAGGTTGAACAAACACGAGTATGCTCTCGAAATGAAATGAAATGTTGAGGGATAAGATGAATGATGCAAGATAAGAAGTAGATGAAGGAGATGAATGATATGTTATGCTACAAGAAAGTGAGCAATCATGATGTTTGATGTAGCACTAGATGTTATGCACCAAGGTATAAGGACTAAGGTGACGACGTGTCTCGTGCCCCAGCGTAATATGACCTTGTCTAAACATATGAGGAAATAAACTTAGAGCATTAAAGTCCTAATGCACAAAAGGTATGATATGACCTTAGATGTAAAGGATAGTGTATTCCAACATACACAAGATATGAATATTAGCTGGAATGATACGGATTTGATACAAATGCAAGATAAAAATGATAGCACACAAGCAAGCAAGAAAGCATGCACAAATGATACAAAAACAAACAAGGTATTGCCCCTGTCAAGTTGTAAACCAATGATTGATTGATTGATTAATGATGATGACAGTGTTGTCATTGTGGGGAATGATATATCCCTAAATCAACACAAGGATGATTGATTGATTGATTAAGTTTACAACAAGATTAAGATCAAGACTAAAGGATGTGATTGGGTAATTTGTCAAGATTGATTAGCTTGGTTGGTATGGATTAAAGATTGAATTGCATTTGGATTTATTGCTTGGAATGATTGAAGATGATTGATTTGAAGATTTGGATGATGATTGATGAATTGAATTGAGGAATTGATTTGCTTGTAATGATTTAAGTTGGAGTGGTTTGATTAGAGGATTGATTTGATTGAAGAATGGAATTGTTGATGATTGGATTGATGAGGAAATGATGTATCTACTTCCATTAAAGGTGATAGTCCCGCTAGATGGATGTCATCACATGGACCATGTCAAATGTCATTATGCTCATATATGTTGGTAAGGGATGACATGAAAATGAGATGGAGTAGGTAGATGATGGATTATGATGTGGATTATGTATGGAATGTGGTGGATTATGATGTGGATTATGTAGGACTTATGAAAAAGATGAATGGGAGGCTTAGCCAAAAGCATGGACCATAGGAAGGTGATGGGGAAGATATGTAGGATAGTGGATGAAAGATGAGGAGATGGAGGTATGTGGAGTTGTTTTGAAATGAAAGGGAACCATGACCAATGGTTGCAAACATCATGATAAGCGTTGAAGATTTTGATATGGAGGTGGTGTAGGAAGCAATGGCAATGTTTTCTTAGAAAGAGGATGCAAAGTGCTTTAGGTACCCACATAGACTTAGTATTTTATGAGTTTTATTTTGCTTGTAGGATTTAGGAATTCGATATTTGAATGGAATGAGAATGTGGGGTGGAAGAGGATGGTTGGGATTTTTGACATGTAGATGCCTCATTTGACTTGCTTTCCTTTTTCTTAGGGACCCAAACCATTTTAGTTTTGGCCTTTGCTTTTGGAGGTATGGGCTTATATAGCATTTTAGATGGATTTTTCTTTGATTCTTTGCTTTTGTGTCCTAAGGAATGAGGACCCTTAGGATTTTTTTCTTAATAGGTAGAGGCATCAAAAAAATTGCTTTTGAATCCCATGGGTATGGTGGAATGAATGGAAGCTTCATGTTTAGACAATGTGTGCATTAATTGGTCATGATTAGCATTTTTAGAAGATTTATGGATGAATGGATAAGGGGATTGTATAATGGAGATATTAGGTGTTGGGAGAAGTGGAGGTAAAGTGGATGGTGGAATATTAGGAGTTCGAAGAAGTGGAGGTAAAGTGCATGGTGGAAGGTGTATGGTCATATGCTTTTGACATTTATAGGATAATGAAGGTGGAATAGTAACATCTTTTTTGCGTATATGACAGGGCTTATGATGGAAAGAGGACTTAAGATGGATGGAGGAAGTACCAACATCTTTAGATTGTTTACCTTTGGGTGTGTATACAAGGCCATATGAGTGTGGAGGGACTTTAACATGGATTGGCTCCAAAATACCTTGTTCATGAAGGCCTAAGCCTTTACCTTTGTAGTTCATGTTTTGGACTATGCGATGGACAATGGGACTAGGTGTAGTTTGGACACTAGACTTGAGTTCGTTATTTGATGGAGAAGGTGAAGTGTAGGATAATGGTTGTTGCTTTTCTATGGAGGAACATTCATGAATAAAGATGGATAGACCAATACGACATGTTGGTTGATTTGAAATGGGGTTGATAGTGGGTGTGGAAGGATTGTTAGGACCTTGATTATGTTCATTTAGATCCACAATATTGGTTTGATCTTGCACATTTACTTTGGAGGTATATGTCTTAGCATGACAAGTGGATAATGCGGGATCATGGATAAGACTAGGTAGGGGGTGTATAGGAGCAATGGAGGTTTCTTGCTCATGTATAGGTGAAGTGATAGGCTCTTGACCATAGAATGCATAGAGTTGGCTAAGAGGATCATCATGGCCTTATTGATCATAGGTAGGATCTAGATCATAAAGGGAAGTTTGATCATGAATAGGACCAAGTATGTTATGAGTGGTATCATTAGAAGGGCCTAGATCTTGATTAGAATGAGAGGTTAATGTTTCCTCATGCTTAGGATAATGCTCTTGACATAGCTCTTATCTTTGGGTGGAAATGGAAGTGGAAGGCTCTAGAAGAGGCTTAGTATGCTCTTTGTGATCAACAACATGAGGGCATGATGGACTTTGACTTAGACATATAAGATCAATAGGTTGTGGACCACATGATGGAGTTGGAAGAATAGGCATGGAATTCAAGGTTCATTGGTAAGCTCATTAATGGGTGTTTGACATGGGGATGGTCTATTTCGTGCTAGTAGTCTTTAGAGAAAATCGTCAAAGGATTCTTTGATTGATGGATTAGAGTGTGGGAAGTTGGATGGTGGTGTTGGTGTAGGACTAGTATGCTTTGAGATAGGCATTTTATTAGATGGTGATGGAGGATTAGTAGATGGAGTGGTGTATAATTTCAAACTTAAGGTGGTATTTCCCTTGTCAATAGTATCATTAAGGTGACCTAATATTTCTACAAAGTTCTCATCATCACTAGGATCTACAAAGTTCTCATCATCACTAAGATCTACAAAGTTCTCATCATCACTACGAGCAAAGTTTGACTCAACTCGGAGGATATATGGTTTTGGATTATCTTCATGATTAGGTGAAGGGGCTCCTTGAAGTATGACCTTGGGATTGTGACTAAGATTGTTAAGGATTAGGACCATTTTAGCAAGTTCTTGACTAGGATTAGGGTGATGATGATGATGTGGAATGATTAGATTGCATGACTTGGATTGATTAGGATGAAATTGATTGGAATGTGATTAGAAAAAGGATGATTAGAATGATATGTTTATGTGTTGGTGTTTATAGCTTGATATGACAATTCACAAACAAATGATTACACATGTAAACATGAATCACACATGCAAGACACATAAGAAAGTTTGAATTTGAAATTATGAATGTGATGATTAAGCATGCACTTGAAGAAGACACATTAACATGTCTTAGAACTAGTCAAGAGGGTATGGCCAATTAGGTCTTAAGCTAGGATGCATGAGGTTGACTAGGGATGATTTGAAAGCAAAATCCTGCCACACAATCGGAAGAAAGGGGTAACCCACCCTTCACCTTCACTTCCCATAGGTATAAAGTTCTTTGGGGCTTAGCCAAGAGTGACAAGATTTTAACTCCCAAAGAAGCGTGTCTTTTAATTCGCACCTCAATTGAGGCCATCCCTTGGAGTGGTGTGTGCTCCAAGCAGGCCTCCTAAGAAGGGTATGGTAAAATTGAACCAAGTGAGGTGTTTTTAATCACACATGCACTTGATTCACACTTGTAGTTGTTAATTTCTTTTTAGAAAATTGAAATGTGTGTAAAACAGTTCAAGCACTTGTTCTTTTTAAATCCCAAAGCTAAATGTGTAGGAAGACAGTTGTTCGTTTTAACCCAATTTCAATGATGTGACAACAAACAAGATGCTCTTTTTAGGCCCAAAATCCAAGTGTGTGATCAAACAAGTTGTTCTTTTTAAGCCCCAAATCAAAGTGTGTTGACAAGCAATGATTAGAGATAAAAGATGGAATGTGTGCACCTAATTATATTCATCCTTAAATCTGTTGTAGATGCTAGTGCCAATGTTGTTCCAGCTCCTTAGATTCACCTACAAACTCAAAAAATACTATTATAATGCAGCCATAAGAAAAACTCATCAGACAAAGAAAATTGTAATTTTAGATACATATTTTTAACATAGCTGAATTAGATTAGATTATTTGAAGACATTATTAATCTAAAAAATAAAAACTCAAAGAAGATACCCCTACTAATTTTTTGAGAGCTTTCCAGAAATGTAAAAATTCAGAAAAAAATCCCTATTTTACACCCAAAAATGTGGATTTATGAGAAACCTATAGAAAACAAAGATTGGATTTTTTCGCATTTTATTTGACCTTTAAATTAAATCTGTAAAACATAGACCCCCTTTAGAATTTTAAGATTTTTTCATAAATGTAAAAATTTCTAGAAAATTTGCTAATTTGCATTGAAAAAGTCAATTTTATGAAGAAAAAAAATTCATGATAAGTCCTACAAAAATAGTGATAAACCCGCAATTATTTTACTATAGCCTCCTAAGATGATGCACAAGCTTATGTGAAAATCATGTAGAAAAATTCACTGTCGTTTGGATTATATGAAGAAATTTGTAAAACCTAGGGTTTTATCCAAAAATGACATAAACCTGCAAAAACAGTTAATGAAACTTGCAAAAAGCAAGCTAGATTGTCAGGTTCACCAATGTAGTTAGGGAAAATTCGATATAAAACTAAAACAAAAAGATATCAAACCCTAACAACGCACAATGAAGGACAAGATAACATGAAAATCAAAATAATAAATTCAAATGCAAACCGATCTCCATTCTAAACTTGATTGATCTCCATTGCTCTTCTCAACCTCACATGAGAATGCAAGATTTCGAAGGATTGTTGATACAGGTATCTTGGTTGATCACTGTTCCAGCAACATAACATTAAGATGTAGATGATAGATAGATGAAAGATGATGGATGAAAGATTGTAGAGACAATTTGATAGAGTGAGGATACTTGAAAGATCATCCATAAAAATGGCTTGGTTGTGGGTTAATTTATAGGTGAAGATGGGAGGATGAAGGGATAAAACTTTCCTTTTTGTGAGCTATAGTGGAATTAGAAAGTTGATCGTGCATCTTGGGAGAAGAAATGGAAGGTGGATCAAGTTAACTAAAGAGGAGAATGGAAAGGGGATCGAGTTAACTTACGCGATGATTTGGAAAGTGATGAAGTCATCTTGAGAGATGATTTAGAAAGTGAATCAAGTCATTTTGGGAAATAATTTAGAATTATTTAAATTATAATAGATGTGAGAGGATAAGGATTAATTTAAATAAAATTTAATTTATTTAAACTATTTGGGGAATGTGGATTAATTATATAAATAAAATTTATTTAATTAATTGGTTAAAGGATAAATGGATTAATTCAATAAATATAATTTAATTAATTAATTGGCTAGAAATTAAATAATAGGGATGATGAAAGGGGTTATGTGAGGTTCAGAATAAAACGTGTTATAAGATGTCAAAAGTGAATGCCATAAGATTTGGTCAATTTTAGGTGACTACAATAATAAATTGTCTCCTAAAGATTACTTTGTTTTCATGGTCTATAGCCCATCTAATTAATGATGTTATTTCTATCATTAATTCTTTTGTTGAGGTGAGAATTACTCGCGTTTTCAAGGAGGCTAACTCGCTCAATGATGGTTATCTAATCTTGGACTGATAGCTCATAATTATTGGAATACTTATGATTACATGCCTCTTACTCTTCAAAATATTTCTAATTATGACCAGTTATCATGTCAAGGAAGCGGTTAAGAGGAGAGAAAGGTTATTTTATTCCTTCCTTAGCTGGTTTTTGCACGTTGAGTTTAGTTTCTACTCACATAATTATTGCATTTTAGATGATTTTGAGATCATGGGTTCGGATTTGAGGTATGGTAGTGCTTGGTTTGACAGGCTCACACATACTGTAGGTATTTTTTACATTTCCTTGTGGTTTGTTCGCTTAAATTTGTCTATGTAGAAGAACAAAGCACAATTTGTGTATAGTTTGTTGCATTCCACCATGGGAGGAGCTCGTTGTAGAGTGGAGCCAAGCTCTTGTGATGAATTTCATGGTAACAAGCCCATCTAGGAGCACTTGGAGAAGGGTGGTGTTGGCCCTTATTTGTTAAGGCTTCATGGTTCTAACCTTGAGGCGATAGAGGATTTTGTTAATGGTTGGAACAACAGGGTCTTGTGCTTTCAAGGTGTGGAATTCAACATCACAGAGGATTTCATCACGGAGGTTACTGGTCTTTCTTTGAAGGGCAGGAAATTTTATAGAGACTTGGTTGCGGCTAAGATGACCTTAGCTAATCTCTTCAAAGGTTTGGACAAGAAGAAGCTCAGGTTCATTGGGAGTGGTGGGTATGCCCGTAAATCTATTAAACCACTCTAGAGGGACATTGATTTGGTAATTATACAGTTTTTCACTTTGAAAGGTAGGTTCTCTATTATCTATGGCTATCATTTCATGCTTTTGAATCACTTCTACCACAACTCTCAAGTTTCGTTTCCTTTTTATCTCCTAGTTTCTATGGAAACCAATATAGGGGATCCTAGGAAAAACCCTAGAAAGGATATTCTTCATGAAGGCCTTATGAATCTTATCTTTGATCATATTAAGTTGAAGGTGTTACTAGTTATCCCTAAGTTCCCTGCTCATAAAAAGGGTGGCAAGAATAATGGTTATGAAACCGGTGAGTCGAATGAGGAGTGGGAAGGGGACTTTGAGGAAGATGACTTTGTTTATGAGGAACCTTCGAAGGACGAGGGTGAGTCTTTGGATGAATTCAAAGACTTAAAATCATGGTCTACGGGTTGCGAAATTGATACTGAAATGAGGGAGGTTGTTGTTCCTTCGATGAAAAAGAATGTGAAGGGAAAGAAAAAATGCTCTAAGAGGGGGAAGCGTATTGTAAAGTAGGGTGTGTAGGATTCTAAAGGCTTGGAGGATTCCCATGTTCCTGATGTAAAAGGGGGTCTGGGTGATGGTAATGAGGGAAACAAGCAATCAATGGTGGATAATGGGCAAGAGAATGAGGGTTTTTTTAATTCAAAGGTGGATGGTCCTAGCAAGGATAATTTTGATTCTCCTATCGGTATTAATGTCGAGCAGGTTAAGCAAACTGATGTTAAGGTGGAGTAGCTTGATATTCTGGCTAATTTGGCTGACATCCCCGAGAAGCACCGGGTGAAAGTGGAAGTTATTAAAGTGGAGAACTCCCCTATTGAGGAGGATATGGAGGGCATAAAGGGGGTTTGGGAGGATCAATGTTGATTTTCATGATGCTCAGCTAGTCAATTGAGAGGAGATTAATATGGACTTATTTTTTAGAATGGCGGAGGATGACACTCATAACTTGCTCTCTCTTCTATAGTGGCTCTTCTTGGAAGTGAAGGAGCTTAATTCGAAGCTTAAAAACTAGCAGGATGTTTTTGTGGTGTTAGTTAACAACAACCAGAAGGAATGGACGGTGAAAGGTAAGGTTGAGACTATGAATGTTATTCTTGAAAAATTATCTGTGGACATCGATAGGCTTGGTAAAATCCATGAGGAAAGGTTGACTACCTTGGAAGTTGTTGTTCAAAGGATCAATGAGGAACGATTTGTGAGTATGGAGGAAAGAATTAGGAAGATAAGTAATGATTTGCAGACTATGGTTAGGATCAGTAATCAATCCCTGAAATCTAGCGTTAAGGGCCTGTCAATTCTAAATGACAGAGCTATTAAGTGGACTAGTTAACCTTTGGATTTGGGAGAACATGACGCGACCATTGTTGAGGTTAACTGCATGAACTTGGAGGAGAAGATTGATGATAATGCTCCCTGTGAGGTGAAGAATTTTGAGGTTGGTCCTTTCCTGCACACTAGGAGCAAGACTAAGAAAAAGGCAGCCATCACTTTTGAGGATCTTCAAGATGTGGTCGAGATGCCGGACAAGGTAATTGCTGAAAATTATGGACTCGGCTAATGTTCTTGAAAAATTATTGTAGTTTTTTACTATTTTTTTTGGTTATTCAACCTTAGTGTTGTTTTTTTGTACAGGTGAGCTGACGAGTTCTCTAGTTTTATCTTTTGTCAGCCTTTTGTTTTTTGTGAGTTGCAGGATTTGATATTTATTTCTTTTTAGTAGGTCTTCTTTGTTGGAAAGGGTTTCAGGGCCCTTTCAAAACCTATTTTTCCTAATCAAAAATATCATCATGCGATCAAGAAGCACCCTATTAGAGTCTTCAAAAAGGGTGTCAACAATTTATTTGTTTAACAAGCTAGATGGAGACCTTCCACTACGGGTTTATTGAATTTGTTAGGCCATCTCTCTAGGTCAATCCCCTAATGAGGGGTCAACTAATGAATGAGATTGGCTATAAATGAAATTTGGATCATTTCCCATAGAAATCCTAAAGTCAAATATTTGCCCAAACCCTAACCCTCTACTTAGGTCGGTTAAGGCTAAGTGATGTAGTCATGATGAGGGAGTCTTACCATACAACCTAATCATGTAGCTATTATGTGAGGGGGAAATCATAGAGTGTAAACAAGATAAATGCAATGAAATAGAAGTTGTTCTAAATCAAAAACACTAATCTATATCTATTCCTTCACTCATGAAATGAATTTCTAAGATATTGAAAACACACAATGAAATCCTACGATTGTCAAAACGAATTCAAAACAAAAGAAAGGTTACCATCCCATGTCAGAGTGTGTTCACAAGATGTTAGTTTGTTCATATCTCTGTGAAGCCTCCATTGTTGTGTGCGAGAAGCTTTGATGCAATGCGTGCGTTGTTGATCAAAGATATGTTGAAGCTTTGTCAATGGTGATAGGAATATTAGCAGTACTTCATTGTGTAAATGATGTTGATTCTTTGATCCTTTTTGTGAGGAAAGAGGTTTGTTATATAAAAATTGTGATTTGAAATGGACGATCAAGATTGCATAGTAAAATATCTTGATCGACGATCAAAAAATGTTGAGAGGATATAGACATGAATAATCTATGCAAAATAGATTGCATGATTAGTGTGGTTGAAGAAATAGATTGAATGATTTGTGGGATTGAGAGATAGATTGGTCAGTCAAGGATAAAGATTTATCAATCAAGAATTAGATTGATCAGTCGGGAATTAGATTGTTCAATCAGGAATTAGATTGAGCAATCAGTGATTTGTAATTTGCTCAATCAATAAAGTGGTTGAGAATGATTAATTCATTCATTCATTTTGGAGTTGAACGTGCAAATCAAGTTTGACTTTTGCAAATAAATTTGCATTAGTTTGATTTGATTTTTGATGATGTTTTGAATAGTTTTATTTGATTATTCAAATTTGGAGGGAAAGTGAGTTAATTAAATTATTATGATTGAATAATTCAATCGACTTAGGGGAATAAAGTGATTTGGTGACGTAATTAAATAATTGGTGTTATTTAACTAATCATGATGAAATAAAGTTAGATTAGGAATTTATTAAATAAATGTAATTTATTTAATTGTTCGAAATTGATGAAATGCGAATTAATAAAATAATATTGTATTATTCGATTAATAGCAAAAATAGGGTTTAAGGACTTTATTAAATAAATGAAATTTATTTAATTAGTCAAAATGGTGAAAAAGGTGAATTAATTAAATAATATTGTTTTATTTAATTAATAGGGGAAATTACAACTTTTTATGCAATTGATGTGAAATGAAATGATATTCAGTGATAATGATGCCAATGATGTGAAAATGTCATTTAAGATGTGTGATAAGTGTTTGGTCAATTTTACATGTCTATAGCTACAACAAGGAAATTCTACATAGAAATTAAAAAAAAAACTTTATTCATACGCTACATTCAAATTCTCAAGAATGCAATGAAATTAATTAAGATCAACAGTCTTATAATTCAAATCACTATTCTTCGAAAATAATTCATCTTCAAAATAACCCTAATCAACATACCTCAAATCCTAGATCATGCCAAATGCTTTATCATCAAGCTTTGAAATTTCTACATTATCTTCCTCCCTCCAAAGATCCTTCCCAATATGCATCAATCTCCATTTTATTCCTCAATTCATTAGGAAATTGAACCGATTCAAATTCTAGCAATTACAACAACTAGTTTGTTACAAAAATGAACAAAATCTAGTAACAAGTGGAAGTTACACAAACCAATAGGAAATGGAAGTTTCACATACCAGTAGTAAGTGGAAGTTTCGCATACTAGTAGCAAGTGGAAGTTCTGCAAACTAGCAGCAAATGGTAGTTCTACATGTTCAGATGGAATGTAAAAGTTTGCAATTTATTCAAGGTGATGTCATCATTATATCATGATTGTGTCATCTTTTGACAAGTAACCCTCATCCTTACTAATGTCACACTTACATAATACTGACATCATCATCAAATTTTTTTATTTGAACCAGTTAATTAAAACTAAAAAAATAATTTAGTTGAGTATGCTCACAAATCCTAATGGCCTTAAGCTTTTTACAAAATTTAGTTGGAAGTGAAATTCCTACAAATGCAAAAACCAATTCGATTTTGATTATGCGAGGAAAGTCATTGGAACCAACTAAAAGTATTTGGGTCATTACAAAATAATTTGGTTCACTTGAATAATCTATATCCTCATAAATACAGACAGACTTGTTTATATCAGTTGTGCAGGAAAACACATTGAAACTATTTGCAAACTGGTCGATTCAATAACAAATCTCTACAAAATTCTAGTAGCAAACCAAAAACTTGTAAAGTCATAACTTAGCCAATTTTTGCCTAACTTTCACCAAATTTAAGCTACATATGCCTATTAAGCTCTTCTAAAAATTGATCTCATTAATGACACAAATTGAAAGTAAAAATCCTATTGAAGTAACAACCCAAAAAACCAACAAAACGAGCCTATGGACCTGAATGTTCCTACATCACTAATGCTAAGATTGAGGCTACTCTATTCCACCAAATATATAGACAAATATTCCCTTTAAATAATTTAGGTTGTGAGTTGACGTATGTTGATGGACAATTAAATAAATAATTTTATACTTTTAGATTTCTTTGCATATGACCCATATGCATTTTAAAGGCCATATTAGACATTAATGAAAATCACACATTCAAATATGGATAAGTGTTAGATGTTTAGACTAATTCGAACAATTTTGACATGCCCAATATATTATGCTCTTTTACATATGCCCTAATATAGCAAAGTAGTTGTAACTAGCTTTATAGTACTTAACTTAAGATGAGACATTAGATTTTCTAAAATAAAGTATTACCTTTTTGTCGAAAGTAAATATCTTGGTCAATCACCAATCATGATTGAAATAAAATGACATAAACATGATATTTACAAATTTAAAAGTTATTATATAAAACTTGATATTTAAAAATGTAAAATATATCTTGCATGATTCTCTTATAAACACAACACAAGTATTTACAAAAATAGTATATGCTATGTTTCATTACTTTGAAAATATCATAATACATAAATATAATGAATTGAATTTCATGCCAATGTGTTTAGGTTAACATCTACCTTGGTTGTTAAGGAAGTTATTACATTACCTTGGAACTATGTTTTAGAAATTGAATGGTTATTTTGTTTTGGTTGTCTGTATTACTCAATAATAATAAGCATGTGTTGATTACTATACCACACCCATTTTTTAGGATTAATTGGCAGTTGTGCTCTTAAATGTGTAAACCTTTGTTTACATTTATAATTTACACTAGCATATCTATCCTATCACATAGTCTATATAGAAAACGTCGAGAGATATCAATTGTAGGAATCCAAAATGATAATAATATTAAATAACATATATAAATAACGTCAACATATATCATTTTGAAGGAGTTTTTTTTAACATATTTATATTACATTTGTATTATTTTTAAAATTACATTAAATTAAATAATATTATAATATTATCTAAACATCAAATAATAAAAATTTAATAAATTTTCTATAATACTTATTATTATATACATGTAATAATTTTCACTCTCCCCTCTTTCTCTCTCATTCCTTCGCTCCCTCATCGTCTCCCTCTTTCTATCTCTATTTCTCCCTCTCCCTCTTTCTCTCTCATTCCATCGCTCCCTCTTTATATGTTTATCTATCTTTCTCACACCGCTTCTATATTTCCCAAGTTATATCTATCTCTATTCCTATCTCTCCCTCTCTTTCCTTATCACTCCCTCTTTCTATTTCTCTTCTTTTTCCTCTCTCTATTTCTCTCCCCTCTCTCCCTCCATCTCTACTTATTTGTAAATATATATTCCTCTCCATATCTCTCTCTCACTCATATACACACACTCCCTCTTTCTCCTTCCCTACCTCTTTCTCTTCCCTCTCTCTCTCTATCTCCCCTTATTTCTATCTCCCTCTCCATCTCTATTTGTCTTTCTCTACTTCTCTCTATTTTCTCGCTTTATCTCTCTCCCTCTCCCCTCTCTCTATATCTCCTTATATCTCTATCTTTATATCACTCTATCTCACCATAAATCCCTCTCCATTTCTCCCTCTTCATCCTTATCTCCTTATCTCTTCCTCTTTATTTATCACTCTCTCTCTCCCCCGCTGTCTCCCTATCTCTCTCTATCTTTACTTCTCCCTCTATCTCTCTTTATATCTCTATCTATTTTTCTTCCTCTTCCTCTCTCATTATATATTCATCTCTACCTCTATCTATTTGTCTCACTCTTCCTCTCTCACTCTATATTCATCTCTACCTCTATATTCCTCTCTCCCCCTCCATCTCTAGAAATGTCTCCCTCTCTCTACCCATCCATCTCTTTCCCTATCTCTAAAAAATGTCTCCCTCTCTCTATCTTATCTATCTCTTTATATCAACCTCTATCTCTCCCTCTCCCTCTCCTTCTCCCTCTCTCTCCCCCTCTTCTTCTCTCCCCATCTCTACACATATCTCCCTCTTCCCCATCTTCTCTCTTTCCCTCTCTTCAATCATATCCCAACTAAAATAGACTCATAATCTTAGGATATTAAAATTTTACCAACCACGTCATTGTAAAATTCTTTTTAGAAGGATATGATATCTCACTGCCTCATACATTAGGCACTTGATTGTTCTAAAAAGATAATAAGTAACTTTCTTCCCGCAACCAAATCCTATTGTTCTAAAAAGATAATATATTTCTTCCCGCAACCAAATCCTAATTCAAATACAAGAATAAAAATAAATTTCTTGAATAATTCTTCCCACAACCAAATCCTAATTAAAATACAAGAATACAAAATGATTTGTGCTAGAACATATTTCTATTATTATAAAAAAATGTTTTTAATTTACATGGGTTATTATATTCAAGCACTGAGAACTTCATTTGATTGCCACTACATTTGAAGGAACACTCGATGAACATACATTTAGTCTAATGAATTTGTAAAACATTTAAGCTCATTCGATTGCCACTAAACTTATGGATAAAAACAAAGTTCATTCTATTGTCACACATTGAAAGATTTGAAGGAATGAAAACATGACATTTATCTATTCACAGATAACGATCAGTAAGAGTGGGAGAGGCATGAATCAGGGAAGTGGTTGCTTATCTTTTAGACCACAATCGTTTTACAAAGGCACCCCTTACTGTGCTCGTTAAAATCACACATTCAATTTTTAATGTTAAAAAAGCGACGAGTAAAGGAAAATTTCAAAATGATAAGACAGACTGTATGTAAGATGACTTCCTTTCAACAGTTTGTCTCACATGATTTTGATGTCAGTAACCATGAAACATCTACAAACTCTGTAATAGCAGGCATGGCCATGACAAATTCTGTAGTAAAAGGCCGAGAGCAACGCAAAGAGCCTTGCTACTACATACGAAACAATAGCCCATTCCGCTGGCGCTTGAGTTTGATACCCTCTCTTGGGTGGTTTTGGAGTGTCTCGTAGCCATAACATCGTGTGGAATTTTCAACAGTTATTACATTTGAGTAAAGTTCTTACATCTTGTGCCCCATTCTCTAGAAAATTATGCTGAAAAGAAGAGGGCATTCGAAAGTGAATAAGAATCTAACAACGTTGTCTTGGGGATTCTGCCAGTAGGACCAAAGTTGCTTCCACAAACAAGCCCACACTTGAACTACAAATGGTTGTGCAAATTCTCTATTGAAATGTAAATCTTTGGATCCTGCAGCAGGTTTTCTTAACCCCTCAATCAAGATTTCATTTTGCCTGTGTATTTCTCCTCATTAAATATATGAATACCACATAGAAAGAAACTGAAATGAAGTTTCAAATGTTTGGGAACACACTACCAGTGAAGAGATTATTGTCTGTAGAGGGGCGATTTCTTATAAATTTTGGCAAATTCAACCCCAAGACGTGCTTCGGCTCCGTGGGAGGTAACGTCAAGCATCCATGTGGTAGGGTTTAGCCCCTATGTGATTTTGGGAACTCCCTCAATTGCCTCAAGATAATCAATTAGCATTTGAGAGTGGTGACCAAGAGGGCCTATGTAGATTATCTTCACCCCCTACTTCATCAGTACCAACTAGACCAACAGGTGCATTATTTATCTGTTATTTGACACAATTGAGCATAAAAAATCCATATTAAGAATGGCATTACCTCATCGAAGGCTTCAAATATATCGATGCTTGGTTGATGAACGACCTCTCGCTGCCCATCCGGTGGTGACGATGAAGCCTGTCTCCACCAACCACCAATGCCCAGGCACACCAGATCATACCACCGCACATTCCTCTGTATTTCCACACTCAATAATGAGACATGGCGAGTGACAAGGATGAAAAATAGTATTACAGAGACCACATGTTTGAACTTGAATTTTCTGGTTAATGAACGATGACGAGGAATGGCTTTGTTCACATTCGCATAGCATAAATGCACCAAGAACAGTTAGAGAGAAATGGCTAGGAAAAACAGTTATAGAAGAAGGCAACCCGTTACCAATAACGGTTTTATTTATGTGAGCGCTAGGTATAGATGCTTGACGAATAAAACATTTGGAAAAAAATCTATTATTGTTATTTTTATAGTTGCAATTTTTAATTTTTATTTCAAATATCAAGATTTACATAAAAATAAAATGGTGATGACTTCAAGAGCTCTCTTTGATTTAAGGTAGAGTTTTTTTGAACACATGAAATACCATTGTAAGATGTCACTCAATGTAAATATTTAAAGTTTATTATGAATGTCAATGTACCTTTATAATAACGAGCATTCTAAAGTAATCTACTAAAAGACTTATGTTATGTAAACTTGTAAGGCATTGCAATGCTTGGATTAAAACATTGGTTTAATTGAAATACATCAAATCTCATGTCTTCATAGCATGGATATCCAATCTATTATCCACTTTAGATTGAAACTTTTCTTAATGAATGCTCCAACATTTTATTTACAAGTACATATTTTTATTTTTAAGATGGATTGTGAAATACAAATAGCATGTGTAACTATGTTGTTGGGCTATTCATTATTATTAGACCAAAATATGCCTAACCATGTTGGCCCTTTAACTCGTGTACATCTACTTACAAATGGAGGAATGGACATGAATAGATGGGTCACTTACCAATCAAAAGATCAAATACCAAGCATTAAGTTATTAACATTTTTTTTTTCATTTGTGACATGTTTGATTTGGAATGATAATGGTAACTTAATTATTTAAATCTCATAAATTTGTAATGGTTGATGAGAGTATGGCTATTGTATTGTAAAAATATAATAACAAATAAAATTTGTTCTTCAAGAAATATGTATTCTTAGGATTCTTATTTTCAACTCCCATTTACTACCTTAGTAAAATGTGATAGCTACCATCTTATTTCAACAAACTTAAAATTTGAAATATATTATAGGTTATGGAAATGCTCACTAGTCTAATCCAAAAAAATTCAAGCGAAATACTATGGAAATTTCATGTCTTTAATTGAAATAGATTAGCTTTCAGGCTAAGTGTACTTAAAAGTATAGGTAATGTGATGTTGTGGTGCTTCTAGTTATTGTTCTCATGGTGCTTAAGTTGTAACCTCACATTTTTGTTATGGGTATTGGGTTAACTTCCAAACTACTAAATATATTGCTTGAAGCAACTAGCATTACATGGACTTGACTATGAAATTTCTCATGTGGTGAACCCACAATAGTGAGTCCCACTTGTGGAGCATCAATTCTTTTATAGTGTGGGGTGCTCAAAACACTTAAATACCTTCTAGAAAAGGTACCTTCATTCAAAGGTAGTGCGGTAAGCACCTTTAAACAAAGGGTCACCTTCACTCAAAGGTATTTTTTAATGTTTAAAACAAATTGCCTTCATTCAAAGATGACCTTTGTATGAAGGTCTTATTTTAATGTAAAAAAAATAAACAACAAAGAAATGGCATTTTTAAAGTGAAAGAAAAAATTTCATTGCACTTTCACACTAAAGGTGGCACAACACATGATGTTATTGTCAACTTCAACACTGCCAAATCATAGATCTTCAAGGAATCATTTGTAATCAACCTAGAACATGGCTTCAAGTGGAGATCAACTTCACCTAATCGCTTGCAAAACAAATTATTTAACAAGTATTTTTCAATACCATGTCATTGATTTTTTTATTGATATAGTAAAATTTTATATGCTTTTCTTACCTTAAAATGTTTAATTTAAACCCTAACGAGATAATCTTTAACCCTAAGTAATTCATTTAAAACCTTAAATGGTTATTTGAAACCCTAAAAAATTATTTTGAAACCCTTAATACTATTTTAAAACCTTAAAATATTCAATTGAAACCCTAAACAACTAGTTTGAAACCCTTAAAACTTTAATTAAAACCATAAATAGCTAGGTTGAAATCCTAGTTTAATCTTCAATTGAAACCCTAAAATATTTTTAAATTTTTAAACCCTAAAATCTTCGATTAAAACCCTAAACAACTATTTTCAAACCTAAAATATTGAATTGAAACCCTAAAATATTCAATTTTGAAACCCTAAAATCTTTAAATTTAAAACCCTAAAATCTTTAAATTTGAAACACTAAAATATTTAATTCAAACCCTAAAATATCCAATTGGACCACTAAACTATCTAGCTTCTTAGATCTAAAGAACTCTATTTCAAAGAGAAGCACATGGCATACACAAACTAGATCAGTGAGTTATATATTTTGTAGCTCTGATGAAACTTATAGTCCTCTTATGTTCTTACATACAACCTCCCTTTTAAGGGTCTTTCCTAAAAAAAATCATAAGAATATATAAAGGGGAAAGTAGGTCCCCCTATCTAATTTCCCTCTTTTGTGGGAGAAAAAATTTGGAGACTCCGTTGATTAGAATGGAGTAGGTGGCCATGGAAATGGAGTTTGGCATCTATTTGAGCCTAGATCCTTCCTCACATCAAATTAGGAAGTAGATCTAATTTCCTCCTCCATAAATGGCTCGTAAGTTCCTTATTTGTAAAGTTCTATTGTTGTTGTCTCTTCATTATGGTATATATACGCATCTTCATCCTTTATGTATCACAAGCCAAGTATTAAGTTCATATTTTTTTTGGTAACATTTATAGGGTGTTGTACCCTTAACACAGAGAGCCACTAGGGCCAAAAAAGTTCAAGTCCAATAAACATTAGATACTAAGCCAAAAAACATACACCGTAGACCAACAATAGATAGACAATAGACGAAACACAGACTAACTGGAATTTTCCCAGTTCTTAGACAGGAGATTGACAACATCATCTCCAACCCATTCATGGCCATCATCATCATTCTTCTCATCCATTTCATCCTTCATAACCGTAGACAGGGTGCTGGTAACACAATGGACAAGCTTGACAGTAAAGTGACTCAAGTCGCAAAATTTATTTTCCATCTTATCCATTCTTTCATATAGCACACGAAGCTCCTCCCCATAATCCACAGTCTTCACAATATCACCATGCTCCATGCCCAGCAAGTCCGAAGATTGGGAAGTCGAGTTGTCCTTCTGCACTTTGCTAATATCAGGAATGGTGTGGGGCCCTCCAGCATACTCCTCCTCCTCAGCCCCAGACACCTCCTCATCCCTGTAATCTTTTCTATTAGACTAATCCTCTTCTGAATTCAATTCATTAACCTACACTTTCTTGTTATGCTTAGCAAGTCTACCGAACCTTTTGATAATTGTCTCACCACAGTAGCCGCGACCACCGTGTCCCCCTTAGAATCCCTACGCACCACATTTTTACCTTTTTTGTCCCTGGTTGGAAGCTCCACCAAGCCTATCGCCTCATCCTTACCTTTCTTCTTCTAGGTGGGTTTGCTAGTGGTCTTGGCAAGGGAGTGATCCCAAAATAGTTGTTTACAATTTTTGGCCAAATTGGACACTAAATTTTTTTTTTTTAACTAAATCTTCACATTTGAGCACCTATAGCGGCTAAACTGTGAGGAATTTGAAGATGATGCAAACTAGAGTCTTGTTACATTTTGTCTGTAGATTCTAAAAATATTTTTTTCAAAATTTTTGGAATTAGATTGCACTTCTTTTTCCATCTCCCACTAAAACTAGTTTTTTTCATAAAATAACATTTTTAAAAAGTGACGCACACCATATAATGCATAACTTTTTTTCCATGAAGGATAAAATTCCAATTCTTTTGAATTTAGATTTGTAACTCCGATATCTAGTGCTTCCACTTGGTTAGATAGTTTTTTATTGAATATTTTTTCTTTAATCAAGTTTCGAAGTCAAACCAATTATAATTCAGACATAGCACGACCGTATAATGCGTAATTTTTTTTGTATATATTGAAATTCAATTTATTTTTTGTTGGATCAAGGACTTCAATATCTGGTGCACTCATATTTTCAAATATTTTTTGATAATCTGCTATTTTTCCACATGTGCAGAACAAAGACTTTCATTTCCGGTGAAAAAGCTATATTTAATAAAACTAAAAAAATAAATACATAATAAAACTACAACATATCAAAATTATATTCATTAGATAGCTCGTTCTAAGGACTACCTGACTCCAGTTGGGTTTGTGAAGTCTCCACCATTTTCATATTCAAACCAAGCTTCGAAGTGAAAAAAATTAGGTTTATTTTGCGTCTGAGGGGGAGAATGAGGGATAAGGGGGATTCAAGCGAACCCCTAGGGGTTTTCTCAAACTAGGGACCACCTTGAACATAATTTATTTTTATTTGGTTTTTGGGCAGGAAACTAGGGAATGGGTTCGCTCGAACCCTAGTTCATAAGAACCCCCAAAATCACATTTTTTGGCATGGGGTCATTTTCTGTGAGTTTTCCTTTCTCACTAGAATTGTAAACCACTATTGTGGCTTCACCCAAGGGTCGAATTGAGATCACAAAGACTTGCCGCAACACTAGTCTGGGCATTTCCTGCATTTCCCTTAAGCTTCTTAGTAGCAGGTTTAGGCTTATGGGTCTCAACAGAAACCGTATGGGTTTTCCTGATGGGACCTTTGGACTCGACAAGGGAAATATTGGTCACAACAAGTGGTTCAATTTCCTCCACACAAACAACATATATGGGTTTGGGCGGGCATAACACAAGATGGAAGTGGTAGAGTCTCATAATGAGACCTTGGTGAAGTGACAGGGGAGGGGTATCACTAGGGTTAAGGCCAGCGGATTCAATGCATTTTTCAAGTTTCAACAAAGCTCTCTAAATCCTTAAGAAGGAAGAAAGGAAATCTTAACAGAATTTTGTGCCTAAGGTGATTTAAAAGAGGGAAATGGTAGAAGTACTAAGTTTTGTATCTACCTTCAAGAGTCACGTACTTCATAATGGTCAGGCAGACTTGGTCCCATGGCTACAGAAGGGACTCTCTCTCAAATCTTGACTGGTTACAGACTATCTTCTCATTCCCCACAAAGAAAGCATTCATACTATCATTATCTTGAGTCTTGGTATGCTTCGAGTACTTCTTACCAGTACTCAACAGCCTCATCATCTGCACTATCACTTCCTCGTTCACTTCAAAGGATATATCACCGAGAGTCACTCTTCGGTCTTTCCAAGAGTTAGCAAATTACACAGATAAAAAAGGGTCATGACCCACCAAACTCTTTATCAGGGGAGCCAAACCGCCCTCAACACATATATGCCACACCAACGGATCTTTATGAAACTCACCACAATTGTCGAGCTTGGTTCACACTCTATCACCACCCATAATGCCTCTTTGCACATAGAAAACCAAAAGACTTGTGAGAGTAAAAGGTTAGAGAAAATGTTTAAGTGAAAGGTCACCCACACACTTAGGATTTTAAGCCAAACAAAGCAGCCATGGGTAATCAAAGCAATGTACAGGACGCACATGTGAGGAGGTAAATCTCTAAATGCAATCTTGGCAGAATCATAAATGAGAATCCTCAAACACTTGTGGCTAGGTAAGTAGGACATTATGGGAATGGGAGGTTTTCCAGCCACGTTGTTATTACACAAAAATCTAGGTAGGATGGTTGCAGGACCAAATTTAGAAACATCAATGAACCCATCTTTTAGAAGGGGAGATAAATTAGTGGAAAGGATAGAGCCAAAGAGGAGATTTTCCTCATAATGATTAGTCACATCAATATTTATATCACAAAGATTTCATGAAATTGCAATAGCTTAGCGTAATCCCTAGAAGGAGATAATGTAAGGTACGACCCTGCCTAGCCTTGATCACAAAGTACCTGCCATAATTCCTCATGATGCCCTTTTTTTCAAAAATGGACTCCACCCCATAATTCAAATTTTGCCACTTGTATGACACCTCAACATTAACACCCGTCCTCATAGACCAAACAACAAGCATGTGGAACCCCAAACAACCCATAAAAACACATGATTAGTTGTTATCATTGAATAAGTAAGGGCTTTGTTCTTTCATGATAAGACCTTGAATACCTGGTGGTAGGTTACCCAAATTACGCCATCACTTAAGATAATTTCCAATGTGTGCCAAATTTGGCTAAGGCATCGGCCACTTGATTGCATTCAAGATAAATGTGGGTAGTATTCTTCAAATTTAACTTAGACGCAAAGAGCCTTATATCTAATATGATGTATTTAGTGCTCCACCCTAGTAATCTGCCAAAGTTAACAACATCAATAATATACTTAGAGTCACCTTCGATATGAAGGTTCTCAATCCCCATAGAAACAACAATCTGTAAGCCCTTCAGCAGTGCACGAGCCTACACAATCATAGAAGATTGAATGCCTATCCCTCTGGAGTAACCAACCACAAAATTTCATTTGCAATCTTTGATAACACCTCCTATGCTAGCTCTCCCCAGTTGCCTTTGGTTGCCACATCAAAATTAAGTTTAAACCAGCCATTATCCAGAGGCTTCCAAATAGTGTTACCTCTAGCCAAGGATTTGGAGTTGTCATAGGAACTTGCATCCAAATTTTGATGCCAAGTATTGGCCATAATAATTTCCTTCTCAATCGGTCCCTTATCCATGGTTTTCCCTTTAAAGAGATAAATGTTTTCCTCAATGAGTCGAGCACCAATACCAAAGACCTCCTTCAGACACATTTCAATGTTCCAAAAGATCATGTTGTTTCTCTCTTTCTGTAAGCACCAATAGATAATGGGAGGAACCTGGTTCCAAATTTCACGAGGTAAAGGATGAATGAAGGGTCCAATCCAGCTCAATATGAAGGATTTAATATCCTTACACATAGTCCATTGAATGCCCAAACATTCTATAGCCAGTTCCCACACATCTACAACAAATGGGTAGTGTAACAACAAGTGGTCCACAAATTCTTCATTACACTTGCATAAAAACATCTGTTGGGGATTTGGAATCCCCTTTTCCTCAAATTATATGTGGTAAGAATCATGTTATGGCAAGCAGTCTACCAAAAGAAGTTAACTTTCAGGATCATGTGTCGATTCCAAACTGTCTTCCAAAGGTCAAGGACAACACCCTGGTCTATCAGCAGATTTTAAGTCGATTTGACTAAAAGATCTCCTTGCTTATCACGAGTCCAGAAGAATTCATCCCCTAAGGTGGTTGAGGGAAGTCTAATAAGGAAGAGCAATTCCTATAGGGACTTGAAAAGGAGGATCAACTCAGGGGATAAAGGGAAGCAAAGAGCCAAAGCATTCCACTTCTTAGCACCAAGTGGGCCAAGTAGGTAATCACTAATATGAACACCAAAGAACTGTTGAGCCAACCTCTTAAGATTTCTAAATTCAAATTTTTCCAGAGGGGTATCAAGTAACTAGGGGTCCTCCCATAATCTAATTTTATTACCATCACCAATCTTCCATTTCATCCCATCCTTGAGAAGACCCTATAGGCTACAAATGATCCTCCAAACCAAAGAACCTAAAGGATGAACCTCCAAGAGGTAGTCAACTAAAGGTTTGTTTTGAAGATATTTAGCATTCATGATCTTACACCAATCCTTCATATTCCTCAATTGGTCCCATCCCACTTTTCCCATCAAAGCCTTGTTGGTATAAGAGACAATCCTAATCCCAAGCCCACCACAATGTTTAGGTTGGAAGACTTTGTCCCATTTAACCAAAGCAAATTGCTTCTTGTCCTCAGACCCAAACCAGAGGAAATTCCTTTGAATTTTCTCAATTTTCTCAGCTATAAATCTGGGGATCTTGAATATAGAAAGGAAGTAGATAGGGATACCCTAAAGAGAAGCATATAGGAGCTATAGTTTACCAACATGGCTAAGGATGGAGCCTTTCCACCAAGCCAGTTTTCTTTGGATCCTTTCAAGGACCAAATTCCAAAAGTCTGGAGTAACTTCCTTGACACTGAGGGGACGACCAAGGTAAACTGAAGGAAGAGAACAGCTCATACAACCCAGAACAATAGTCACCTGAGCTTGCAGGTTAGAGTGTTGTTGAAGAAGTAAATCATACTTTTATTATAGTTAATGCACTGACCAGAAAAAGCAACATAGTTGTTAAGACAAAAAATATATTTCCTGGCTTCAATCATAGAGGCTTTCCCAAATAGGAAAGTATCATCCACAAATTGTTGGATCCCAATCAGATCTAAGGAAAAGGTAGCCTTGATTCCCATAATAGAACCCTCTGACAATAGTTTAGCAAAGTTCTTGCTTAAAACATTTGCAATCATGATAAACAAATATACGGTGAATGGGGGTCACCCTTTTTGATTCCTCTCCTAGTAGAGAAAACCCCAAAAGGAGACCCATTAACCAGAACAAAGTATTTTATGATAGTTACACATTCCATTATGAGTTTGACCATAGATTGGTCAAACCCAAACTTTACTAAGACTTTAGGGATAAAGTCCCAAATCACCTTGTCACAGGCTTTTGATATATCTAATTTAAGGGCCATACCAGCATAGTTGCATTTGTCCATGGAATGGAGTATTTCATGGGTGGTTATGGTTGCATCAAGGATATTCTGACCAGGCACAAACCCTTTTTGAGTTGGGCTGATAAGTTTTTCAAGGAGAGGTTTGATGCAGTTCACCAAAATTTTAGAGAGAATTTTGTAAAATGTATTGCAAATACTTATGGGACGAAAATTTGTCATAGACTAGGGATCAACAATATTGGGGATTAAGGCCAAGAAGGTGTGGTTCAGTTGTTTAAGAATCTTACTAGATTTACAAAAATCATGAGCAACTAAGACAAGGTCCTCACCAACAATCTCCCAAAAGATCTAAAAGAAGGGCGGAGGAAAACCATTTGGGTCAAGTGCTTGATAAGCCCCCATACTGAAAGTAGCCAACCTAACCTCCTCTAGAGTGATAGCACTGAGGATCCTAAGGTTATCATTCTGGGTAATTATGATCGAGAGAGGGTCTAGCAACAAACTGTCCAAAGTTGGGTTAGAAGCCTCAATAAGAGCCGAATAAGCCCTCTAAAAATACTCAGCAGCCAAGAGACCAATCTAGGTGGGTGTATTGATCACCTCCCCTGGTCATTAAGCAATTTAGTTATCTAATTTCTTTTCTTATGTTTGATGGTTGAAACGTAAAAAAAAGGAGGTATTCCTGTCACCTTCTTTCAGCCATTGGACCCTAGATTTTTGTTTAGAAAAAAATTACTCTTGTATAGGCATGAATTTGCACCCCTAATGCAAATTTCCCTTTACCCTTTTACACTTTAGAAAACCTAAGGCGAAGGCTTAATTCCACTTAAGCCCATTGCTCACATCACACTTGGCACCCTGTCTGTATGTTGGTGGAGGAGTTTCTATCAGGGACACCCACACGACATGAAAATGTCTACATGATGTGCTTACATCCCTGGTAGATTCCTACAGCTAGAGTCTGCAGAGACAGTACACTTCCCATTGGAAGTTGAAGTGTAACGCCTCCCTTCGGCTAATCGACCCGAATATGGTCATTTTTCATCCTTTCCTTCATATTCTTCATCTATCCATCCATTCTGAAATTTTGAAAGATCGACTGGAGCACTCTCTCCATTTCATTCACTCATCCACAAGATTTGTATCACTTTACACTCCATTGCAACAATCCACTACTCCATCACTCTGATAGTGTGAGCGTAGGACAAACACCATGACAGTAGAGGCTTGAGTTCCTCTCATCTTCTCCTCCACTAGCCTTGAGTGCTTTGGATGGAGGTGGTAAGCTCCTTTTATCTTCTTTATCATTTTGGTTGAGTAACCATGTACTGCTTTGTAGTGTCTTTTTTTTACGTAGCTTGTATTTCCTTCTTTATCATTATTTCTATCATTGTAAACTTGGTTGTCTATGGAGGTGGAAACACCAAAACAAGGGTCTGACTGAGGCAAACCCCTAAACAACCCCCAAAATTTTCCTACTTTTTTGTGTGAAGGTGGAGAGATCTTGGATCAAGCTGGTGAGAAGATTGTTGTACGAGATCGTCTTCATCAGCCTTGTGGTAATTTAGTTCCTTTATCATGTTCGTCTATACATTTCACTATTCTTAGTCTTGTCCTTCACTTCTCGAAACTTCTAAAGTAGGTTGCCAATCCTTCTTTTAGAGTTGAACCTCGTCTCTCTAGTTTTTTGGCCATATGAACACCAGCACACTTGTGAGATGCCAACACATCGTGATGTCATCCCAAAACTGCACTTTTGTCCTCCGACAAAGAGCTACTTGAGACACAGGGTTGGCTCTGAAAAGTGACTTGTCTAGTATCCCTCCAACTCTCGGGTTTGTAGAGTGATCGAAGGACCTTATAATCCTCATCATTCTCATCCCGTTTATCCTAACCTTCCTTTAAACTAAGGTAAGTTAGGGAAACCATACTGCTCTTGGCCTTTCACGACTCAGGGCCTCGTAATGGTTGGTCCCCCTCTCTTACATTTTTGGTGAACCTAATGTGAACCATTTTGGTTTTGTTTTGTGATACTAAAAGTCCATTTCCTTGTAGTCTAGGAGTGTTGTAGGTGTGAGTGTCGTGAGGCTTCTGCCTTGCAACCCAATATGCGACCCCTAGTAGGCATAGTTGGAAGGTTCTGACGATGTTATGTAACGAAACCTTGACTGGGTGGTTGTCCTATCCCATAAACCTTAGGAGGCTTTATAGAAGTATTGTTTGGTGTGTGTGATGGCCTCTTTCTTGAATCAAACTATTCCCTCTATGCAAATCTGAGTAGTGGTACTAGCATAACCTTCACTTCATAGGACCTGTCGATGGGCTTTAATAAGGAACCTTCTCCTCTCTACATACCTGTGATGATAAATGGGAATACAATAGCAGGTGTTCTCATTGATCTGACATCTCAAGTGAATATCATAACTAAGGAGATCATGTTGATTAACTTCCTACATAAGGATGTGTATGATATGCCTGAAAGTATCATTCGCACACACGATGAACTTTTCATACCCCCTATAGGGAGTATTGCCCTATCGGTCCTCGTTGGACCTAAATTTGTGAGCCTTAAATTCAACATCAACCTAGGGTCTGAACTCTTTAGGGTAAATGATGGTCAATTCCACAAAAGGATATAAAAGTCATGAAAAATCCTAACCTGGGAATTGGACATTCCAGCAGGTGACTAACATCTTCTTATGGTCGTCCATTTACATTGTCAAACCAGGGAACTTATACTTGAAATGGAGCAGCACTGTATGTGCACTAAGAACCAGTTTTAGCCACAATTTACTAGAAATAAATGCTTGGAAGGAATTCTACTTATGTTGTAGGAATGTAATGTAAAGTCTTCTTAACTTAAGCATAACTTAATCAAAGCATAAATCATGACAAATATTACTAAGGAAGAAACTATGAACTAGTCTAATGCCGCAGGAACAAATGCAGGGATGGATTCCCGATGTTACAGGAACAATATAAGACTGAGTTTGCGTTGAAACCTTTGAGAATGAAATTCTAACTTATAATCAATGGGAAATAAACAAATAACTACAAATACTCACTAAGTGGGCCCCCTTAGCAAGCATCAACCAGTTTATGCAAGAATTGAACTCAAAACTTCATCAACTTTTATTCATAAACTTGGAATCATATACATTGATCATTCTGCTTTTAAGAAAACTAACACAAAACTCTATTTCTCATTATATTACTAATCTTAATACACTCTATTTTGTTTTATTTTGTTTTGTTCTATTATGTTCACTCACCCAGGAGGAACACTTATTTATAGAAAAGAAACTAACTACCTAACTCTACAGAGAAAGACATGGACATAAATGCCTCCTGATGTCAAGGAACAAACTTCTCATAAATGAAAGCATATATGTTCAACCAATTCAGAGAGAATCTAGCATTCCACTCTTCCTAGATTAATGATCATTTAAAATTTCCTCCCAACGACCCAGTCAGAGAGTCTTTGTTGGAACAACTTCCTTGATGTCGTGCTGGAAATGGACTTTACTGTAGGGCCGAGATCTACTGTGCTTTGACTCGTTCATGCCTCTTTCAACAACCTGCAATACACATGGTGATAGAAGTGAAAGAAAGCATGCACACAATAACACGATACACATTCATTAATCACACATTAAATCCATTTCATTATCCAAAAACCACATGTATTATATCAATCATTCGAGAGGTGAAACAGGGCGATAAATATAGACACACAAAGATGTTAAGCTGCAGGAATATAGGAATGTGTTGCTACAGGATACTACCTGATTTTAGCTACAACAGTTTTTAATCAAAGAGTTTAAACAACCATCAGCAAAAGAGTAAGGGTATTAAAAATACATCATAATATTCAAATTATGAGCATATTTCGAGCTCATCATTTGCCCCCTACTTATCCTAATGATGGTCCTCCAGCATTAAGCTCTCTAGTTGTTTCTCTAAAATCAGTAGGAGTAGCATGTCCCTGCAATGAAGTTTCGAATTGTAGTAGAAACCTCTGAAACTTTTCCATCTCTCATACCTGCGGGTTTCTGCATCCTCATTAACATTTGTAGCCAAATAAGGGTAAAGTGGCCACATCAAAACTGGAGGTCGAAATGTTAAGGGTAACCATAACTCAAACCTTTCTTGGAGACCCAGTTGCATATACTTCTTTGTCCTTCTGATGGCTACTTTAAAGTTCAGAGGGCTATGAGGTTCAGATTTCCTTAGACCAATTGTCAATTTTTCCCATCTTGTTTCAATTCTGGAAGATGAAAGCTTCCAAAACATATATGTTTGGTCTTTGAACTCATCATACACCTGATTCCTGATATCAAATACTTTCATTCTTGTTGTAGGATCATGGAATCCATACGCAACAGTAAGCCAAGTTCTTAGAACTGTGTGGGGATCTGAGCTTTTAGGTTGTAGCGGAATAGGTTCATTCCTTTCAGCCTCTTCATAAGCCTCTAATTGTTTTTCGTAGTTAGTTTCATTGGCCGCCCAGGACATCAATGACCTCAAATGAATGTCACCAATGTAGAGAAGCGGATTCCATTTTGTTTCAAAGGGAATTAGCAAACCATGCAGATAAAACTCACATAAAGAATTTCTCAGCCAATTGGGTGCTACTTGATATGCATCATAAAATTCCTTAGTTGTGTGAATGTCAGGGTCTAAATTTCTTGAAATTCTCATCAATTAGAACTATAGAAATTGCTCTTTAAGCAACATAGCATATACCTTAGGTGGTGGTCTACATTCCATAATTTTACTAATTACCTTCATCATTTCATCTATTTTCTCTTTCATTTCTTGAATTTCCTGTTTTTGTCTTTCAATTTCCCAAAGACTTTGTTGAAGGCCAGTTCTAGCTAAATGGCAGAAACTCAAAGTCTAAAATGTAACAGGCCTCCATGTAATCTTAAGATATTCCAAATATTCAATCAACAATGTTCTTTTAAAAACAACCAATGCTCGATAAGTTTCAAAGGGTAATGGTGTTTCATTGGACACTTTAGATTGTTCAAGTTGTTCTTCCTCTTGCTGTAGGATGGACTCCTGTTGCTTCCCAGGAGGAGATTGTGTTTCTCCTAAAATTTTCTCAATTGCTTCAACCAAGTCATCAAGACTTGCCATCCTCCTTTTATTACCACTACCATGTTGTGCTTCCTCAACTTCCACTGTCTCGGTTTGCAGTTCCCCAGGAATAATAGATGAACTTTGTGTAACATTCTCAGATACACTCTGAGAAACATCATGACTGAATTCTTCAGATTCCTCAGAATGACTATAATTTCAGGTTGAACGGAGGTTGAGGTAACTTTACGTTGTCTCCTTGATGAAACTCTTTTTGGCAATGTAACAGTTGTAGGAGATTCTTTCGTAGCTTTCCTCTTTCTAACTTTCCTAGAGGATTCAGACTCAGTAGGAGAAGGTGATAGTGAAACTGTAGTGGCAACAGGCATTGCTATAGGAGAGAGCAAAGTAGAACGTTTTCTCTTTTGAACATAAGGGCTTGATTCTGGGGTTTGTTTAGCCCTAGATGACTCTCCTACCTTCATTTTCCCTTTTTCTTTTCTACCAGCAGACCTGGTTTTTCCTTGGGTAGAGGACTCTGGTGTGGAGGCTGCAGGACTAGGTGCTGCAGGAGCAGATGATTCTTGCTCTACTTCCCTACTTGTAGATTCTACTCTTTTTTTCTTTTTATTGCGGTGTGCAGGGAGTGCTCTAGGAAGTTCTGGAGGTTGCTGACCCTTCTGGGCAACAAATTCTTGCCAAGAAAGGGGTGATACATCCCTCAGGGAAAGCTCAATCAAGAATTTAATAAGGGCATGATGGGTGATAGAGTTGTCCTTACCCCTTTGGGTTTCATGGGCACTACATTCCAAAAGGTTTCACAAAATTTTTGGAACATTGACAACTAAACCATGCCTCATATGACTCAATAGTTTGAAATGATAAGAATGCAAATAGCAAAAATGTCCCTCACAAGTCAAATACCTGATTATGAAGGTGGAATATTCTGAGTATGGAGGAGGCAGTGACACCTGTTTGCATCCTTGTTTGGAAACCTCTAAGGGTCCATTTGTTGGTATTGTGAATTTTTCCCTAGAAGAGACAACATCTCTTCCTGAAGGAAAGTTCTCTCCTACCGCTAGAATCCCAGTTACTTCAGCAATCCCCTCTTCTATAATGACTACTGTCAAACCCCACATTGTAGCTTCTCCCTCTGAAAGAGTTCTCAAAAACCCACTTGCAGCTTCCTCATTAAAGGAATCTATCCCCTAAAAATATTTCAGCCATTCGCAATTGCTGAATGCTTGAACCACTTGAGGATTTTGCGTCAAGGCTTCATGAGCTACAGGCTCATGTTTCACTAACTGGCCACCGTTATTCACAAATTATCCCTGCTGAGATTCCTGAAACTCAAACTTCTTTTGAAAATCCGATTTTTTTTTTGTTCCTCGCTTCTTTCTTTTCTGTTGTCACCTTTCTTTACTTTTCCAAGAATGATACAAAGGATAATTGCATGAAATGATTATTAAAAACTACTCAAATCAATCAGTTAACTTGTTGATTAGGATAAAAGCATGCAGTCGTACTTGGTAAGTACAAGAAAATAAAACTGTCTTGACAGATGTGACAGTGACACAAGAAAAAGTTTGAAATGGATTATCCTCCCCTACTTAAAATTTGGTATGTGTCCACACATGTGCGTAAGGATAGGCAAAAAACAAGCAATAATGACTGATAGATACATAGAAATCAATGAATAAATGAAATAAATAAACGATGTGACAATAAAATATATCGCATACCTTATAATAAGTGCTTGTAGATGCTAGGAAAGATCACAGCTCAGCTTGAAATGACGGTCGAAATAAAAACCATAAATGAAGGTGGTACGACAAGATGGATGACATGGATGGGTGACGTGGAAGAAGATGGAACGAATGACGGTGATGGATGAAAAACAGAGAAAGTGGCTTCCTTAAAAAGAAAACCTTTATTATGGGCATGCAACATAGCATTTTAAAGAGATGTTGTAGGAAAAAGGCCGAAGCCTTTTGTTGTAGGAAGATCAATGGCTGCATCTGAAACAAATTTCTTCATAAATTCTTCTTTGGATGTTGGCTTATGATACAACCTAAGATGGTGTCCATTAACCAGTAGCTTGAATCAGACAGGATCTATTGTAGCCAATTGAACTGAACCATTATCAAACACATTTTCTATTTCATAAGGACCAAGCCATCTTGTGGTGAGTTTACCTTGACTTTCATTGTACCTGGAGTCATAGAGCAATGCCCGATCATCGACAAAGAATTACTTAGTTCTGATATGGTGGTCATGCCATTTCTTTCTTTGTTGTTGGATAGCTTCAGTATACTGCAAGGCAGCTTTCCTTATCTCATCCAATGCATTCAGCTATAGGAGGTGTTCCTTTTGGGATTCTAAAAGATCAATGTTAAGATGAAGAGTAGTTCTTAAGGTCTTATGTTCAAACTCTATTGGCAACATGGCAGTTTTTCCATAGAGTAACTCAAAAGGGGAAAACCCTGTAGTTGTTTTCCATGTTCTCCTATAGGCCCAGACTGCTTCAAGAAGGCGACTGCTCCAATCCTTCTTGTGTAACTGTACTGTTTTAGTAAGGATTGCCTCTAATACTCTGTTGGTAACCTCTGCCTGACCATTGGCTTGAGGGTGATAGCGGCTAGACTTTATGTGCCTGATCTTGTTATCATTCATCAATGCAGTGATTAAGTTTGATATAAACTGAGCTCCTTGATCAGTAACAAGTTCCCTTGGGACTCCAAATTGAGTAAAAATCTGTTGATAGAAACTCAACAACTTTATTGTCACAGGCATGTGTCATTGCTTTCACTTCCACCCACTTGGTTACATAATCAGTGCAAACCAAAATTTATGATTTCCCATTGGATGAAGGATCAATAGGCCCAACAAAATCCATGCCCCACTTGTCAAAGGGATTGACTACCACTTGAGGATACAAGGGCATTTCATCAAACCTTGTTGGTCTCCCCATGCGTTGACATCTGTCACATTTTGTAGTGTAGGCTGCAGCATCCTTGTGTAGTGTGGGCCAATAGTACCCTATAGCAAGCACTTTCATAGATGTTCTCTTGGCTACAAAGTGCCCACCACATGGCTCATCATGACAAGCATGCAAAATGTCATAGGTCTCATCTTCCCTAACACACCTTCGCATGACTTGGTCAGGTCCTGTGTAAAACAAATAGTCTGCAATCCATGAAAAGTTAAAACTTTTCTCTATCATCAATTTCCTGTCCTTTGGTGAGAAGTGAGTTGGGATCTTGTTGGTTGTTTGAAGTCTTGACAAGAAATCAACCACCACATTATCCTGACTTGGCTTATCAATAACTGTGATATCAAATTCCTGCAACAATAGGAGCCATCTTACTAATCTGTCAGATATGGCAGGCTTATTCATGAGGTGCCTTATTGTTGCATCATCTGTATGAACAAATAGTTGGTAACCAGTGACATAATGTTGAAACTTGTTCAAGGCATACACAATTGCTAACAATTATTTCTCTGTGACAGTATAGTTTAATTCAGGGTCTTGAAGGTTTTTGCTAATGAAATGTATGGCATGCTCTATGGAATTCTCTTTTTGTCCTAAAACTTCCCCTACAGAATAATCAGAAGCATCTATGTATATATGAAAGGGAAAACTCCACTTTGGTCCTTGAAGAACAGGTGCCTGAGTAAGTAAGTTCTTAAACTATAGGAAAGATTTGTCACAGGCCTCGGTCCAGTTAAATTCAAAATCCTTAGTCAATAAAGCATATAATGGACTAGCTATTTTGCTGAAATATTTGAGTAATCTTCTATAATATCCAGCATGTCCTAAGAAGCTTCTAACATTCTTTTGTTTCATAGGTGTTTGCAAAGTTAGAATGACTTCTATTTTTGCAGGATCAACTTGAATTCCTGCTTGAGAGATATGATGGTCTAAAACAATTCTTTCTTGCATCATCATAAAACACTTCTCACTATTCAATGACAAATTGTGCTCCTTACATCTTTTCAACACTTTCTCCAAATTTGCTAATGCTTCTTCATAAGTAACTCCATAAGTGGTGAAGTCATCCATGTAGATCTCCATAGAATCATGAGAAATGTCAGCAAAAATACTAATCACTGCCCTTTGAAATGTTGCAGGTGCATTACATAGGCCAAAAGGTAAGACAAAGTAGGAAAAATTTCCCCATGGATAGGTAAAAGTTATTTTGTCTTGATCCCCAAGGGCAATTCTAATTTGATTATACCCACTATATCCATCTAAAAAGGAGAAATAGTTTTTACCAGACAATGAGTCTAGCACTTGGTCAACAAATGGCAGTGGAAAGTGATCATTTTTAGTTGTTGTGTTCAGCTCCCTGTAGTCTACACAAACTCTCCATTTTCCACCTTTTTTAGGAACGATCACCAATGGAGATACCCATTGACTGTTTGAAATGGGGTAAATAAAACTAGCATCAATTAATTTTTGGAGCTCATTTTTAACTATTTTCCTGAGTGTTGGGTTTATCCTTCTTTGAGGCTGCCTAACAAGTGAGCAGTCTTCCTTAATCTAGATCTTATGAGTACAAATTTGAGGATCTATTCCCTTCATATCCCCATAGTCCCATGCAAAAGCTCTATCTTGATCTTGCATCATTGTGACTATCGCAGTTTGTTGAGATTGAGGCATCTTATTATTGATATTTAGACAGCGGCCTAGAGACAATTCTATTTGCTTGGCAAGATCATTCATGGAGGCTACTGATAAAGGTGGTGTCTTTATTTCATGCGGAAGAAAATGTTGATAAACTATAGGAATTTTATATGGCAGGCTCTCAGGATTCAGTTGTTGCAGGAAGCACTACTGAGGACAGCTATCTGGAATAAATGGGCTACTCATATTAGAGTTGAACTACAAAATGTGTAAAAGCAGGCCATCCTCACTCTGAAGTTGGGAAAATGGATTAGTTTGCAACATCATTAGCTGAGCTAATGAATTGAATTCTTTAGTTTCCTCTCCTAAATCTGGCCAAATTGGTTGAGACAAGTCTGACTGAGGCTGGACAGGCGGGTATAAAGCCAGTTTCTTTATTGATTGACCATGAGATATTGTCATGTCTCCTGAATGACATCCTATAAAAGCATCAGTTGTGGCTAACCATGGTCTACCTAGGATGATAGGATATCCTCCCAAGGTTACCTTAGTGGACAATATGGTGAAATCTGTTGGGTATTCCCAAGACTCAAGGTTGATAATGATATCTTCTACCATGCCATCAGGTGTTACTGTGGAACTATCAGCAAGCTGCAGGATGGTAGGTGTAGACCTAATGGTTAGGCTATTCAAATACTCCATAATATGCTTGGTCATTACATTGATGGTTGCACCAAGGTCAATCAAAATATTCTTTACTATCTGACCATTAATATTTATTTGTACCACAGGATTCCCAGGGTCAGCATATTTTGGAATGACTACCTTCCCTAACATAATATCTACCAACTATCCTAGAACATGGATAGTTTGAGGATCCTTTTTCTTTCTTCTAGGTTTCTTCAAACAGGCCTCCTTAATGGCTTTCCCATAAATTGGGACATCTTTAATGGCTTGAAAAAGGAGAATTTATATCTGTACAATCTTTAGCTGATCCAAAATATCAAAGATAGGCTCTTCCATAGACTTGGATGTAGTAACTTGCAATCTCTGAGGAAAAGGTAGTTTGGCTTGATCCTGCAAGATAGGATACATAGAGACAGTATTTGATATAGGTATATGTTCTGCAGGATCAGTAGTTTGTTCAGAGGTAGAGTCTGGAATCTCAGTAATGTGGAGCAAGGAGAGTGGTTCCAGATCTGAGATGGATATCATTAATATTCAGGGCATAAGTTGGATACTAATTGGCTTCTGCAAAATACATAGGTTGTTGTTGTTGCTGCTGCTTATTAATAGGATTTGGCAATGGTTGAGCAGGCATAGGCATTTGTTTTGGAGGGCCAGTGTTTGCTGTAGGTGCTGCAGGAGGTGGCATGAGGGCCAAAGGTTGTGGTTGCTGAAGTTGCAGGAATCCAGGGGATTGGTTCTACCATTGCTGAGAACCTCTCCATTGAAGATTTTGTTGCCAATTACCTTGGGGTGGAGTTCATTGTCCTTGTGGCTGTTGCCAACCTCCTTGAGGAGATTGCCATTGAGAACTCTGGTAGTTAGGCCAGTGTGGTTGAGAAATATTCCAAGGTGGTGATTGGCCATATGTAGGTTACCATTGGTTATTGTAATAGAATAAGGATTACCAAAATTCAAAGGGTCTTGAGGCATACCTTGTATTTGAGCCCATGGGTGCCTTTGTGCAACAAAGAATACTTGTTCATCATCACCCTCTACTACCTTAAAATTAGTAGGTAATTGCTTAGCCTCTAGGTTAGCCACCATCTTACATCTGCAGTCACATTTTTTATGTCTACAATGTGGACATAACTCAGCCAAGATTGCTTCAGCTTCCTTAGCTTTCTTCTGAGCTTGCATAGTATCCAACTGTGTAACCATGTTGTTTATGATATCCTGCTTGAAATCAGATAGCAAATTTGTGATATCCATCCATGAAACTCCATTAGTAGAAGACTTTCCCACTGTGGATTGATGACCTCTACCCTTAACATTTTCTCGAGAGTAGTTGTGACATATAGTCTTTATATCATCCCAAGGCACTTGGGTTATATCTCCTCCTCCCATTAGATCCAGCGCATATATACAGGCATCATTGATTCCCCTCAGAAAAAGTAGTTTTTGAGATTCTTCATTGAGAGTATGGCCTAAATTATTTTTCAGGGAAAACAAGAACCTTGAGATATAGTCTTCCAGGCTTTCTTCCTCCTTTTGCTTAATTCTGAATATATCATCGCCCTTACTACCACTCTTACAATATTCTTTGTATTTCTCAAGAAATTTTGTTTGCATGACTGCCCAACTATCGACAACATCCCTTCCCAAACTCATAAACCATCTAAGAGCTCCCTCCTTCAAAGTAGCAGGAAACAACTTCATCCTATGAGCATCTGAAGTGTAATCATAGGTACAATAGAGGATGCCAAACTCAAACAAGAAAGTGTTTGGGTCCTCTGTAACTAGTCCATAGAACATGGGAAGTAATGAAGAAGGAATATTTTTAAGGTTATCATTATCTTGTTGGGCGATGATGGGGAATTCAAAAGGAGGAGGTCGATTAGGTGGATTAGGTTGTGCCATATTTTCTTGATAGAGTATCAAAGCAAATGGATTTTCTTGAGGTTCTTCGTCAGCTAGGACAAAGGGGAATTCAACAAGCGAGTTTTCAGCAAATGGATTGATATCTTGGTCTCCTCCTTCCTCAAATAGATTATAAGAACTAGTTCAAAATTGTTATCAATGAATGGAAGGTTAGAGAGGAATCTTCCTAGAGCGTCTCTTTTTCTATGCATGTAACAGACTTAAATGAAAATTGAAGGAATTTGAAAATGCTTGAATAATCACACTAAACTACTGCTAACAATGACTATGATAGGTTCTTAGCTTGACACCATCCCCGACAACGGTGCCAAAAATGATGGTCGATTCCACAAAAGGATATGAAAGTCATGGCAAATCCTAACCTGGGAATTGGACATTCCAGCAGGTGACTAACATCTTCTTATGGTCGTTCATTTACATTGTCAAATCAGGGAACGTATACTTGAAATGGAGTGGCACTGTATGTGCACTAAGAACCAGTTTCAACCATAATTTACTAGAAATAAATGCTTGGAAGGAATTCTACTTATGTTGCAGGAACATAATGTAAAGTCTTCTTAACTTAAGCATAACTTAATCAAAGCAGAAATCATGACAACTATTACTAAGGAACAAACTATGAACTGATCTTATGCCACAGGAACAAACGTAGGGATGGATTCCCGATGTTGTAGGAATAATATAAGACTGAGTTTGCGTTGAAACCTTTGAGAATGAAATTCTAACTTATAATCAACAGGAAATAAACAACTAACTACATATACTCACTAAGTGGCCCCCCTTAGCAAGCATCAACCAATTTATGCAAGAATTGAACTCAAAACTTCATCAACTTTTATTCATAAACTTGGAATCATATACATTGATCATTCTACTTTTAAGAAAACTAACACAAAACTTTATTTTTCATTATAATACTAATCTTAATACACTTTGTTCTATTATGTTTTGTTATGTTCTGTTATGGTATGTTATGTTATGTTATGTTCTATTATGTTCACTCACACAGGAGGAACACTTATTTATAGAAAAGAAACTAACTACCTAACTCTATAGAGAAAGACATGGACATAAATGCCTCCTGACGTCGAGGAACAGACTTCTCATAAATGAAAGCATATTTGTTCAACCGATTCAGAAAGAATCTAGCATTCCACTCTTCCATGATTAATGATCATTTAGATTTCCTCCCAACGACCTGGTCAGAGAGTCTTTGCTAGAACAACCTCCTCGATGACATGCCAGAAATGGACTTTATTGCAGGGCCGAGATCTATTGTGTTTTGACTCATTCATGCCTCTTTCAACAACCTGTGATACACATGGCGACAAAAGTGAAAGAAAGCACACACACAATAACACGATACACATTCATTAATCACACATTAAATCCATTTCATTATCCAAAAACCACATGCATTATATCAGTCATTTGGGAGGTCAAGCAAGGCAATAAATACAAGCACACAGAGATGTTAAGCTACAGGAATATAGGAATGTGTTGCTACAAGATACTACCCGATTTTAGATAAAAAGTCTTTAATCAAAGAGTTTAAACAACCATCAAAAAAAGAGTAAGGGTATTAAAAATACATCATAATATTTAAATTATGAGCATATTTCAAGCTCATCAGTAAAGTTGGGTATCCCCTGGTTGGTAGCTATGAACACAGTTCCCTCGATTGCGCACAAGTGTCTGAAGTTAGTTCATGGAGGTTCGGTGCACACTGCCCATGACACCGGTTATAGACCACTGGTTACACATGGTAGCTGTAGTGTCCTTTAATCAGGTTAATAACTAGGAACATAAATTCCTCTACTCAAGGATTAGGCATCACAACTGGCAATCATAATCTACTTAAAGGACATCATTTGATTGTCAACCCAAGGATGTAGGACTTGACATGGGTCTGCAAAGTATATGCTCTAACCACCTATTTCAGACATGTATTATCTACTTAAAACATTATGTTGGAATTGGAATTTCTAGAAACAAATTCTAATTGACTAAATCTGCTCAGAATGAGAACTAAATCCAGCTTTAAAGACAGGAAGTACCCAGTCCCTAGTGGCTACAGGAACAGTTGACAGCTCTGCAATTCTGTCAGCTCCAAGAACAATCACACTAAAGTTCTATGAAATGAAGTGCAGCTATTCTAATTACAGAAATGAAAAGATAGACAGCTCCCTAAGTGGGCCCCCTTAGGTAGTGTCAAAGATCCACAACAAATTAGACTTTAAATTCCATGAATGCTTTTATTGAGTTGAAACAAACAAGTACATGGCTCACAATCTTGCAACTGTATTTCTGAAAAACTAAAGCTTATTACAATGACAATCTTCTATTTATTCAAATCTGAAGGACTGAGTCAAATTAGTTTGAAGATGTAAAGCACCACCATCCTAGATTTATGTGCCATCAAGACACCCTTCTAGATTCTTGGAACACTTCCCTTGCATGGCGGATGACTTGAAGCTATTTCCTTATTCTTTGCTGCTGAATCGGTCCTCCTTGAATCAGTCTTTTAGCAATCTAGTGGAGGCTAAATATTTTCCTTGAGACTTCGTACCTACAAATAACTAACAGCTATACGTGCGACAAAGGATCAACTCAACACATTTAACTCATTAAGACCATCCATCATTCCATTCATTCATTCATTCATTAGGCATTAGTTTGGAACAAACAAAATTTTGGATATGGCTACAGGGAGGTTAACAGTAGTGGTTGCAGGAAAGGCATGTCATCACAAAAAGTTACAAGGCACACATCTTCTGTCAAACTAATAAAACATTTAAACACTAACCATGGAAAGACTTATCATAATAAACTTGTTATGTTAAGCATAAAGTCTATGTATTACTCCCATAATTACTACTAAATATCTTCTTAGCAGAATAAAAGATATAGAAATGTCTAAAAATATAGTCTAAAATATGCCAAAAATTGGGCTCATCACTCCCCTCAACCGACTACTTGTTGGTCCCTTCAACAATTTTGGCATTTTTTCTTCGAGCATATTCTCTCAAATCAGCATTTTGTTGCTGTCCACATTCACCATGTTGAAAACTCCAAAAGTGAGCCTGCATAGTCTGCAGTCGTTGCCACCTGCTATCCTCTGAATTCCTATTGTAAGTGTTGTTTTCTCCTTGCATGGCCAACAATGGCCATAAGAGAATGGGTGGTTGCATGAATAATGGCAACCAGTTCTCTTTCTTTGTTCTGGCATTTCTCATATACCTCTCTGCTCTACGAGTAGCTGCATACAGGTTGTTGGGGGTATGTGGTTCTGCCCTTCTTAGCTATAATGGCAAGTGCTCCCATCTTGTTTGGCTGTATTGTGTAGCAATATCAAGGTCATCATTCACAATTTTGGAGTATTGGACAAACACTTCTTGTCTCAAGGGGTTCAATCATTGGCTTAGCCCTTTCATCTGCCCATAGCTTCTTCAAGTCAAAGTAAATACTCATCCCCTTCTTAGATTCATTTGTCACAGCCAGTGGCATGTTAACCTCATCATGTTTGTAACCATCAAACTGTTCTCCCCTACTTATTTCATTTCCTATCTAGGAGATCAGAGCACTAATGTGTATGTCCCCAACATAGCACTAAGGATTCCATTCTGTATCATGAGGCACAACCAAACTGTGTAAATAAAACTCACACAGAAGATGTCTAACATGTTGCGGTGAGTCCCTGTATGCATCATAAAATTCCTCTCCATACTCCAGAGGAATTTTTCCACAGCCACCAACTTATCTAGGCCAGCCCCTTCTAAAACATGCCCAGTCTCACCAACAGATGGTTCCTCTTTCTCAAGTGCAGGACTAGAAGGGTCTAAGAGTGATTGCAAAGATTGAGAGATATTGAGTGAATGTTGAGCTTCCTGGTTCTAAATCCTGGAGCTTCTCTATAAGGGAGTGGGGGCTGCTTTAGGTTTCTTTGGGTTCTTTGTTGCAGGATTAGGAGATTCTTCTATTTGCTTCATCTTAACGAATTTAGGAGCAAGTGTAGGGGTCTGTTGCTGGCGTGTTACCATTGGTGACTTTCCCTTTTTATTTTTAGAGGAAGTCCCTGGGTTAGGAACAGGGGTTTGCAATGGTCCTTTCTAAAATCTTTCAGAAAAAGGGACCTCATCTTGTGAGTCAGATGATTCAGGAATAGGAGATGCGGCAACAGAGGCTTCAACTTTCTACTAAGAGGTTGACCCCTGGGTCCGATATTTTGAACCCTTGGATTAAAATTAACAACAAACTCCTCCCAGGTCATTGGTGACACCTCCCTAATGGATTTTTCAACAAGCAATTTGATGAGGCAATGGTGGGAGACAAAATTAACTCTTCCCTTTTTAAATTCGGCAGCACTACTGGAGAGAAAATTATACAGGAAGTCTGGTATGTTCATTAACAACCCATGATGCAAATGAGATAATAGCTTAAAATGATGAGAATGTAAAACAGAAAACCGACCTTCACATGTCAGGTATTTGATTATATAACCTGCCCGTGGAATCCAATCCTACGACAAACTCATACGTTGGGTTCCTTGTTTATCCACGTGTAGAGGAGGATCACCAGGCCGAGTAAACTCTGCCCTAGCACTCTGTGTGTCCCTTCCTCGAGGAAATAGTTCACTAGATTGGGGTAACCCTGTTATTTCTGCAATTCTGTCTACTGAAGCATCGATTCTTACTCCCTTGACCTTAGCCTTTCCATTATGAAATGTCCTTATGAACTCCTCAGCAATGTCTTCATCAAACTTGTCCAATTTGAGAAAATAGTTGAGCCACCCGTACTGTCTGAATGGCAGAAAGTGATGAACATCATGCAACAAGGCATTGTGGTCTGTTGGCTCATGCCTAATGGGCTGGCCTCCCATTTTTACACTTGTCTTTGCAACTTATCTTTTTAGGCAAAAATTCAGCCTAGTTTTTTTAATTTCTTGCTCAAATTTAACTTCCTCCAACTCAAATCAACTTCTCTGCTCTCCCCTCAACTGAAACTTTTGAACTTCTTTCAAAAGATGCAGAAAACAGAAAGAAGAATTGCAAACATTTTAACTCAAAGTGTAGACATAAAAAGATTAACAGGAAGGAGCGAATGACATGCCTGGTCATAATTGCAGGAAGTAATGAAGGTTTGCTTATTTATTGCAAATGTTCAAAAATTCGGAGCTTAAGCCGAAAGGACAGTAAAATGTGATGTGACAAGTCTTTGTGGCGGTGGAAGTAATGATGTGGCTATAAGTTATGAATTGGAAAAAGTGCACTAATCGCATGGAAAAGACTGAAGGATATTATAGCAATATAGGAAATCTATTTGCCTTACTAAATACCTAATTAAATGTAATAAATGAAATAACTAATCAATCTTTGAGTTAAGTGGAGCTTACCTATAATGATGTGCCGCAAGCAGTTGATGTGACTCCATCTTCTTTATTACAAAAGGTGATCTTTAGAAACGTGGATATGGTGATTTGTGATAGGTGGATGAGGCGGCAGAAGAAGAGATTGTACAGATAGCGGATGGAATGATGGGATGGAATGGGGATCCACAAGGATGACCCCTTTATTATGATATTTTTATGCACTTTCATGCATGGCTTAGGGAAACAAGCCGAGACTTAACTCCTTTGGCTACAGGATCAATAGATTCTTGCTCTAGTTGGAATTGCTTCAGGAACTCTTCCTTGTCATTGGGCTTTTGGTAAAGCTTCAATCGATGCCCATTGACCAATAATTTGAACCTAACATCATCAATTGTGGTCAGTTGTACTACACCATTATCAAATACCTCTACTTCTTATGGTCCCAACCACCTGATCTATAATTTCCCTTGACTATCTTTGTATCTTGAATCATGAAGCAGAGCCCAATCTCCTGCTTTGAATTTCTTCTCCTTGATGTACTTTTCATGCCATTTGATTCTTTGATTCTGTATTATTTCAGTATGCTACAAGGCACTCTCCCTAAGCTCATCCAGGGCATTGAGCTGCATGATTCATTTTGTCTGTGTAGTTGTTAGCTCCATATTTAATTCCAAAGCTGTTCTGAGAGTTTTGTGTTCAAACTCTATTGGCATCACAACTTTCTTACCATATACCATTTCAAAAGGTGTAAAACCTATTATAGTTTACATGTAGTTCTATAAGATCATATAGCCTCTAGTAACCTTGCAGCCCAATCCTTCCTATGTAGATCCATAGTTTTTATCATAATGGCCTCTATATCCCTATTAGTAATTTCTACTTGGCCATTAGCCTGTGGATGATAAGGAGTTGACTTCCTATGCCTTATGTTGTACTCATTTTCTAAGGCTGTAATAAGAGTAGAAGTAAATTGTGCTCCTTATTCTATCACTATTTCTCTAGGAACACCAAATCTAGTAAATATTTCTTCATAGAGGAACTTTGCTACTTTATTGTCTCTAGCAGGCTTCATAGGTCTGGCCTCTACCCATTTTGTTACATAATTTGTGCATACAAGAATGTAAGACTTACCATTTGAAGGTGAATCAATTGGACCTACAAAGTCCAGTCCCCATTTATCAAAAGGTGTAACAGTAACTTGTGGAAACAGAGGCATTTCATTTGATCTTATTGGCCTCCCCATCCTTTGACATCTATCACACCTCTTGGTATACTTGGCTGCATCTCTATGTAATTTTGGCCAATAATATCTAGTATTTAATATTTCCATGGTTGTTCTTTTAGCAACAAAATGTCCACCACAATGCTCATCATGGCTTGCATGTAGTATGTCATGAATGTCTTCCTCTCTCACATATCTCCTCATTACTTGATCAGGCCTTGTATAAAACATGCAATCTGCAATCCAAGAGAAGTTAAAGCTTTTCTCTACTAACAATCTCTTTTCCTTAGGTGAGAGGTGAGGAAGAGTTCTTCCTATAGCCAGATAATTTGTTATATCTGCATACCATGGGTGAATGACTTTGATGGCAAACAAATATTCATCAGGGAAAGAATCCTCTATGAGTGCAAAATCATCTTGTCATTGAATTTGAGATAGGAAATCAACAACTACATTGTCTTTACCTAGTTTGTCCACAATTGTAATATCAAATTCTTGCATCAACAACAACCACCTAGCCAGTCTCGCTATGATTGAGATTTTGTTCATGAGATACCTGATTATTGCATGATCAGTATGGACAAATATTTGATAGCCTGTGATATAATGCCTGAACTTTTTGAGGGCATAGATGATTGCTAACATTTCTTTTAATGTAACAGTGTAGTTGAATTCAACTCCTTGTAAATTCTTGTTGATATAATAAAGTGCATGCTCAATTGAACCAAACTTTTATCCCAGAACAACACCAATAGCATAATCTGATGCATCTGTATGAATATGGAATGGAAGTGACCAATCAGGTCCTTTCAAGACTGGTGCTTGAGTAAGGGCAATCTTCAGATCAAGGAATATTTTTTCACATTCTATTGTCCAGGCAAATTTTGCATCTTTCTTTAGTAAACTATATAGGGGCCCCGTTGTTTGACTAAAATCTTTAATAAATCTTCTATAGTAGCCAACATGCCCTAGAAATCTTCTGAGTTCCTTTTGCTTGGTAGAGAAGGGTAGACTAGAGAGGACTTCAATTTTAGAGGGATCTATCTGTATTCCTGCAACATAAATATAGTGGCCAAGCATTATTCCTGCTTGCATCATCATGAAGCACTTTTGAATATTGAGTGACAAATTATGGTCTTCACACCTCTGCAGTACCTTTTTCAAATTGTCTTGGGCTTCCTCAAATGTTGCACCATAAACAGTAAAGTCATCCATGTATATTTCTATACAATCATATGAAATATCTGAGAAAATACTAATCACAACTCTTTGGAAAGTTGCAGGTGCATTACAAAAACCGAAAGGCAAGACTTAATAGGAAAATGATCCCCATGGGCATGTGAAATTAGTCTTTTCCCGGTCCTCTAAATCAATCTTTATTTGATTATATCCACTGAAACCATCAAGGAAGGAGAAGTACTTTTTCCCTAATAAGTTATTTAGGACTTGATCAATAAAAGGGAGAGGAAAATAATCTTTCTTAGTTGCCGAGTTTAGCTCCCTATAATCCACACACACACTCTCTATTTTCCTCCTTTCTTAGGGATGATAACCAGTGGACAAACCCACTGGCTATCTGAAATTGGGTAGATAAAGCCAACATTCAACATCTTTTGCAATTCCTCCTTAACAATTCCTCTTAGGGATGGATTAATTCTCCTCTGGAGCTATCTAACAGGTTTGAACTCACTATTGATGAAAATTCGGTGTGTAGATAGCTTTGGGTCAAGTCCTTTCATGTAACTGTAATCCCAAGCAAAAGTTGGTTTATGGGTAGTAAGCATTTGGACTATTGACTCTTGCTGCTGACTGATAAGTTTATTATTGATATTCAAGGTTTTTCCCGCAGTGACTTCCACTTGGGAAGTCAATTCAAGCATAGATACTTCAGACAAAAAGGAATTTCCACTTCATGGGGTATTAAGGTGTGCAAGCAATCAGCTGTTGTAGGATAATGAGCTGAAGTAGGTGGGAGTAGAATTTTCTGCAATGAACATGGATCTTTTTTCATAGAGGGGGTACTCAATACCATAGTTGTTCTGAAGGATATTAGATAATATTTCTTCATCTTCCTATTTCTCAATAAAAGTTTTTCTACTAATCATCATCAGGTTTGCCACATAATTCATTTCTTCCACATCTTCTCCCAAATTTGGCCAAACTGCCTGTCCTAACTCAAGTTGAGGCTGGGCTGGAGCATAAAGGGTGAGATTTTTGGTGCTATACCCATCAAAGATAGTCATGTTACCAGACCTACATCCTATATAAGCATCTGCGGTGGTTAACCAAGGCCTTCCTAGAATTACAGGATATCCTCCTAATGATGCTTTTGGAGATAAAATCATAAAATCAACAGGATATTCCCATGAATCTAGGGTGACTACAAGGTCTTCAACTACTCCATCAAGTTTGACAGTTGAACTGTTAGCGAGCTGCAAGACTGTAGGTGTAGGCCTTAGGTCTAAAATACTTAGCTTTAGTACAAGGTCCTTTGTCACGACATTATAGCTTCTCCAAGATTGACTAAAGCATTTTTAATTTGAACCCCATTAATAATGATTTCCATAATAGGGCTTCCAGGGTCTGAATATTTTGAGATGGTAAGCTTCCCTGGCATCAAATCAGAGAGTTGACCTAAGACATGAACAATTTGAGGGTCTTTCTTTTTCCTACCTAACTTCTTTAAACATGCTTCCTTAATAGCCTTGCTATAGATAGGTACTTATTTAATTGCTTGGAACAAAGGAATTTTTACACATATGTGCTTTAGTTGATCAAGAATGTCAAAGGTAGGCTCTTCTTGCTTTTGAACAACTTCACCTTCCAACCTTTGTGGAAAAGGAGGTGAGGGCTTATTGGATACTTTAGGCAATGATGGATTTTGCATGGGCTCATTGGATTGAAATTGGCCATTAATATCTTCTTGCTCATTCTCCTCAAATGGAAATTATGCAATTATGGGAGGAGAAGGTGTAGGTAACACTATCCCTGACCGTAAGTTGATATTACTCAAGTTGAGAGCATAAGTAGGCTGCTGATTAGGGTCAGTGTAATAAACTTGTTGTTGTTGCTGAGGCTAATTATTTGGATTAGGTTTTTCTTGAGCAGGTAACTGAGTTGGCTTAGGATTTTAGCTTTGAGTAGCTACAGGAGGTGGCATGATTGACTGTTGCTGGGGTTGCTGCAAGAAATCGGTGGGTTCATTTGACCATTGCTGGCCTCCTCTCCACTGGTTAAACTACTGCCAATTCCCTTGTGGGGGCTGCCATTGATTTTGTTGTGGTGACTGCCAATTCCCTTGTGGGTGTTGCCACCAGTTTTGTTGAGCATTTGGCCAAGGATTATTCCACTGAGGTTGGGAATATTGGCCATAATTTGGAGGGTACTAGTTCTACCACTAATTATTATATGAACCAAAATTTTGCAAAGGCTCCTGAGGCACACCTTATCTTGGGGCCCATGGCCTGCGTTGAGCAACAAAAAACACTTCTTCATCTCCTTCTATTGTTTTGAACTCACTAGGAAGATGTTGCACCTCCAAATTAGCCACCGCCATCTGCAATCCTTCTTCCTTTGTCTACAATGAGGGCAATATTCAGCTAGCATTGTCTCAACTCCATCTTTCTTCCTCCTAGCTTGCATAGTGTCTAGTTGAGTAGCTACATCATTAATAATATCTTGCTTGAAGTCGGACAAGAGATTAGAAATATCCCCCTTAGACACGTCTGAGCCATTTCCTTTTACAATAGAGGGTCTGAACCCTCTGCCTTTCTTCACATTTTCCCTAGAGTAATTGAGACAGATTTTCTTGATGTCATCCCAATCACTTTGGGTGATATCTGCTTTGGCCATGAGGTCAAGTGCTTCCATGCAAGTATCATTAACTCCTCTTAGGAAGATAAGTTTTTTAGACTCCTCATTCAACTGATGCGGAGTGTTTTTCTGCACACTGAACATAAACCTGGACACATAATCTTCCAAGGTTTCATCCTCTTTCTGTGACATCTTGAAGATGTCATCTCCTCTCATATCATTCCCCCTACAATATTCTTTACACTTTCCCAAGAATAACTCTTTTAGTTCATCCCAAGTAGTTGTTGCATTGCCACCTAATCCCATGAACCATCTTAAGGCTGACTCCTTTAAGGTAGAGATAAACAATTTCATCTTATGTGCCTCAGTAGTGTAGTCATAACTCCTCCATAGGATGTCAAACTCAAACAAGAAGGTATGAGGGTCTTTTGTAATAATTCCATAGAATTTTGGGAGTAATGAGGCAGGGATATTCTTGAGGTTATTATTGTCATATAGTTCAGGGAGTGGAAATGGAAAGGTAGGCCTTTCCATCCTTGGTGGTGTTCTTGGGTTAGCTCTTGGCTGATAAACTACAAGGGCAAGAGCATTATTATGTGGTTCCTTGTTATTGGAAGTGTGCAAATTATTCAATTGCTCGGTGAGTGGATCAAGGTCGTCAGGTTCATCAAACAAGTTAATACTTAACTCTGAGGAAGAAGATGAGGTAACTAAGTCCTGGCCAACATCCAAATATGGTTCTTCTTGGACAAATTTTGGATCAATTTCTTCGATATCTAATCTTCCAGGAAGGAATCTTCAAAATTGGTCTCTTCTTCTAAGTATACAACAAAAAGTAAATCTAAACTATGGAAAAATGTTGGAATGTTGAATTTTAATCTAAATACTAGGAATGAAATTTCAAATTTTCTACTAACATGTTTGCAACAGATTTTTAGTTTGACACCATCCTTGACAACGATGCCAAAAATGTAGTATCCTTTAATCAGGTTAATAACTAGGAACATAAATTCCTCTACTCAGGGATTAGGCATCATAGATGGCAGTCATAATCTACTTAAAGGACATTATTTGATTGTCAACCCAGGGACGTAAGACTTGAAATGGGTCTGCAAAGTATATCCACTAACCACCTATTTCAAACATGTATTATCTACTGAAAACATTATGCTAGAATTGGAATTGCTGGAAACAAATTCTAACTGACTAAATCTGCTTAGAATGAAAACTAAATCTAGCTTTAAAAATAAGAAGTACCCCGTCCCTAGTGGCTACAGGAACAATTGACAACTCTGTAATTCTATCAGCTGCAGGAACAATCACACTGAAGTTCTATGAAATGAAGTGCAACTATTCTAATTGCATAAATGAAAAGATAGACAAATCCCTAAGTGGGCCCCCTTAGGTAGTGTCAAAGATACACAATAAATTAGAATGTAAATTCCATGAATGGTTTTATTGAGTTGAAACAAACAAGTACATGGCTCACAATCTTGCAACTATATTTCTGAAAAACTAAAGCTTATTACAATGACAATCTTCTAGCCCTTTCTCTGAAGGAGAATGGGCTATTTATTCAAATCTGAACCTAATGACTAACTAACCTTTCCCTCATAAAATGGGAATTCTTTATTACATCATGATCAACCTAATAAAGAAGTAGATAGAAAAAGGAAGGACTGAGTAAAATTAGTTTGAAGATGTAAAGCACCACCATCCTAGATTTATGTGCCATCAAGACGCCCTACTAGATTCCTAGAACACTTCCCTTGCATGGTGGATGACTTCAAGCTATTTCCTTATTATTTGCTGCTGAATCGGTCCTCCTTGAATTAGTCTTTCAACAATCTAGTGGAGGCTAAATATTCTCCTTGAGACTTGGTACCTACAAATAACTAACAGCTATACCTGCGGAAAAGGATCAGCTCAACACATTTAACTCATTATGACAATCCATCATTCCATTCATTCATTAGGTATTAGTTTGGAATAGACAAAATTTTGGATATGGCTGCAGGGAGGTTAATAGTAGTGGTTGCAGGAAAGGCATGTCATCACAAAAAGTTACAAGGCACACATCTTCTATCAAACTAATAAAACATTTAAACAATAACCATGGAAAGACATCATAATAAACTTGTTATATTAAGCATAAATTTTATGTATTACTCCCATAATTACTACTAAATGTCTTCTCAGCATAATAAAAGATATAGAAATGTCTAAAAACATAATCTAAAATATGCCAAAAACTGGGCTCATCTATATCTATACCCTAGATTACTTTTGGCCTGCACCTCTTGGTCCTTTCTTGCCTAGAAAGGACCTCCTGTATTATACATATCAAAACTACAAGAAAGGGCGTGCTAGGCCGAAAGTGAGATACCCTCCTTCGCCTTATGTTGTTTCGCATAGAGCTTGTCTGAAAGCTGACAGTGATACCGCCAAGGTGTGTGGAAGGGAAGAAAAGAAGTGCTTCCGAGATCCTCCTTCCTCTTCTACTGTTCATCCTGATGCTTCCTCTTGCCCTGCTGTGGTACCATATGCTTTTGTCTCACGTTTGCGAGAGAATCCCATGGTGCCCGCTTGGAAAAAGGCCAAGTGTCCTGTATTTGAGCTTCTTGTCTTACCCACAAAGCCTAGACCCGTTCGGTATAGAAGATAGAAAGCCCCTCGTGGAGAGTCCTCTCTGTCTCAGCCTCTACAGCCCCCTACTGTTCCTGTTCCCAAAATAGTGAATGGGAAGAGGTCTGCCACTGAGGCATTGGAGTCAATTCCTCCTACCATTTCTGAACCTGTTCCCTCAGCTCTCATTCAGGAGTTTGTACCTCCACCATAAATAGTTATTGAGGACACTCCCATGGTTGAACAAGAACCTTCTATCCCTTTGCAAGCTTTGGCTTCTAGTTCAAAGAGTTGTAGAAACTGCCTTGCACAGGAGCGTAAGCACCAGCAAAAGGCTCTTCTAGCTGAGAAATCCTCCTTACAGAAGAAGGAAGAGGAGATGACCGCACCCCTTGTTGTGTCCTTCTCTCTCCTTCCTTTTGCCCCTATCCAAACTAGCTCTAATCTCTTCTGACTTTTGTTGTGAGCACACATGCACCTGGAAAGGTGCAGGTGTTTATCGCCCCTTATATGGAGCCACCCTTATTGACTTATGTTTTGGATGTATCACCCTTCCCAAAGCCCACGGATATGGTTAATACTTCGGTTGTATCCGCTATGGTTCTCTCTTCCTCTCCCTCGACCCTCCTCGCTTCGTCTATGGGAAGCTCACCTCCCCTGAGGAAGAAGAAGGTAGAGTGTGGTCCCTCTAGTAATGGGGGACGCAAGCAGAGTCCACCTTCTCTGAAAGGTGGCCCCGCACTGACTTGTTCTATCCTAGTAATGAAACTCGTCCTGGCCTCCCCTGAGTTTTTCACTGCTCTCGAGTCTCTCAGTGAGCCCAGCGGTGAACGTCAAGTGCAAACCCCTCCGTATGTCGAAGTGAAACATGGCACTCTCGTTAAGTGTATATTTAACTCGGTGGATGAATTTTTGACCTTGTCAGTGATCTCCGTGAAGTTGTTGACCTTAGAACCACAAGAGTTGAGTGACGAAGACCTCATAGGTCCCTTTGCCTTGGCCCTTGTTGTGGGAGTATTGAAAGCTCCTCCCCTTAACATTACACTCTTGCAAGCTCGTCATCCTTCCCCCTATGATGATCTAGAGTGGGAAGCTGACGACCTCTTGGTTGACTAGTGTTAGAGGGGAACCCTCTCCTTGATCTTTAGATTAGATGTGTGTGTGTGTGTGTGTGTGTGTGTGTTGTGACCTGTATTCCCTTGTGATCATGCTATATGTGCCTGGATGACCCTCTTCATCCCTATTGGTGCTTGGATACAGGCGTGGTTTTTGTGTTGTAAACCTTCCTTTATGTGTATCTTCATTCTTCCCTATTGTGATTCACTTTCAGTAAATTGGGGACAATGCAAAGCATCGGGAGCATTTTAACTTCCTTACATGTTGACCCAATTTTTTATTTTCACTGTCTTTCATGCATTCTTCCTGATCTAGTTAGGGATTGATGATCTTTCACCTCTTACCATGGTTACCTGATATATATAAATAAAGGCAAACCTGACCCCACAAAACCAGATCCCCATGTGGCCGTTGTGTGTGCTATCTTTTATTTTGTTTGCTCTTGATCTTTCTCTCTTCTTTGATTGAGTTGTCCCTCTTATGTGTGAAAACATCACTTATAACAACTTGGTCTTTAGAAAGTGCATTCATTTCCAAATTAATCTTTTCTCAAATACCCTTCACATGCTTCTTATTTAGAGTTGTATTCTCGACTTGAAACCCTAATGAAACATGTTTCCTTCATCATGGGTTCGTAAAGAAAGGACTTGGGAATGTTCCTCTGAAACAGGAATAGTCTTGATCTTCCCCTCATGTGGGCGCATATCCTTCCTTTCAAATTCCTTTTATGAAATGAACATCTTTCAAAAGGATTCCTTGGTGATGAATCGATTCAAGAAAGAAGACGTTAGCTTTTGCACAGTGAGTCCCGTGAGTGGACCCCTCCTTTTCGTGTTGGGTTCCCAAGGGACCCCTTTGAAAGTTTTCAATGAGCTCTATGGCATCTAGCTTGGGGGCAACTCGACTAGACCGGTTTTGCTTGTTCGCGTCTAGTATGGGGGCAGCCCAACTAGACCTACTTCACATCCTTACATCTAGCTTGGGGGTAGCTCGACTAGACTTCACTTTTCAAATAGTGCGTCCCTTGAGTGGACACCTCATTCCTTTTGAAGGGTTCCTGAGGGACCCCTTTGAAATTTTCACCACTTAGCGATGGTCTGCGTGACTGTCCGTTCACTAGCCTGCACAACTGCTTCCTGACGTGTTTTATCTACGGGTAAACATGTTGCCCTCTTTGACTCTGCAGAGTCCCCTTTGCTCTGTCTCTTTCATGTGAGAGTTCTTGAAGGATACCTCTCTTGTAGGACCCTGAGCTTGTGAGGCACTTCCATTCTTTAGCTTTATAGTTCTGCGGAACTATGAAGTCCTTTCCTGCACTTTCGAGTTTTCTAGACCATGCTCTACTTCCTCGTCGGTTCAAGTATACATCTCTTACCTTGTTACACCTTACTAATCTACTTTACCGAAGCACTCATCAGTACTCATGCTTGTTAAAGTGGGGGGAAAATGTATAGCCATGAATTTTCACCCCTAACACAAATTCCCCTTTACCCCTTTACACTTTAGAAAACCTAAGGTAGTGGCTTAATTCCACTTAAGCCTACTACTCACATCACACTTGGTACCCTATCTGTGTGTCGGTGGAGGTGTTTCTATTAGGGATGCCTGCGCAATGCGCTTATGTCCCTGGCATATTCCTGCAGTTGGAGTCTATAGAGACGTTACACTTCCCATTGGAAGTCGAAGTGTAATGCCTCCTTTCAACTGGATGACCCAAATATGGTCATTTTTCATCCTTTCCATCATATTCTCCATCTATCCATCTATTCTCAAGTTTTGCAAGATCGATTGGAGCACTCTCTCATTTCATTCACTCATCCACAAGCTTTATATTAGCACTTTACACTCCATTGCAACAATCCACTCCTCCATCACTCTGATAGTGCGAGCGCAGGACAAACACCACGGTAGTAGAGGCTTGAGTTCCTCTCATCTTCTCCTCCACTAGCTTTGAGCACTTTGGACTAATGTGGTAAGATCCTCTTATCTTCTCTATCATTTTGGTTGATTAAGCACGTACTATTTTGTAGTGTCTTTTGTTTACATAGCTTGTATTCCCTTCTTTATCATTATTTCTATCATTGCAAACTTGGTTGTTTGTGGAGGTGGAAGCACCAAAATGAGGGGTTTGACTGAGGAAAACCCCTAAACAACTCCCCAAATTTTTCCCACTTTTTTGTGTGCAAGTGGAGAGATCTTGGACCAAGCTAGTGAGAAGATTGTTGTGTGAGATTGTCTTCGTCACCCTTGTGGTAATTTACTTCCTTCATCACATTCGTCTATGCATTTCACTTTTCTTAGTCTTGTTCTTCACTTCCCAAAACTTCTAAAGTAGGTTGTCAGTCCTTCTTTTAGAGTTCAACCTCGTCTCTCTAGTTTTCCGATTGTACAAACTCTAGTGCACCTGTGAGACGCTAGCGCGTTGCGCTGTCATCCTAGAACCGCACTTCTATCCTCTGACAAAGAAATACCTGAGACGTACGGTTGGCTCTAAAACGTGACTTGTCTTCCCTCCAACTCTTGGGTTTGTAGATTGATTGAAGGACCTTATAGTCCCGATCATTCTCATCCCATTTATCCTAACCTTCCTTTAAATTGGGGTAAGTTAGGGTAGCCATACTGGTCTTGGCCTTTTGTGACCTGGGGCCTCGCAGTGGTTGGTCCCCCTCTCTTATACCTCTTTTCTTAGAATTTTCTCCCAATCCCTTTGGCTCTCTTTTTCTTGATTGCAAGTAGGTAGACTGGCATCCCCCTCCTCCATTTTCTTTTGTATACTTTTCAAATTTTCCCCAATAACTCTTTTCTTCTAGAAGACATCTCCAAAGACTCTTTTGTTCCAACCTTTCACCATACATTTGATATGTTTAAGTTTAAAAAACATCTTAAACATGGGATAGACACAAACAAGAATATTCCACCATTCAACAATTTTATTCTTGAAGTCAAGGTGGGAGTTCCACATTATCTCAAAATGGAAGGGGAACAAACCAACAATAGATAGGTCATTCGAGATCAACAACAGAGGATTGCAATCCAACACCGTCCTAGGCAAAGCCCTAAGATTGGCACTGAGTAGGCCAGTCTAGTTACTAGAACAAAGGAATCTATCTAATCTTACTTGAATTAAGTCCTCCCCGAGGCGCTTGTTGGTCCAAGGAAAAGCTTGGCCCGATAAATCAATGTTAATTAGACTAGTAGAGCTCAGGAAGTTAGCCAGACCGGACACGTTGTTAGAATAATCCACTAGGATACCACTTTTCTCTTAAGGATATAAGGGGGAGTTGAAGTCCCCGACCACCAACCAATGATAACCACTATTGTTTTTTACCCAACCAGAAAGAACCTGCCACAAGGCATTTCTAGTATTTCTTTAGTTGGGAGCATAGACATTGATGAGATACCAAGAGTCACCCAGATAGGAAAGGGATACTCCCACACTACTCCTGGAGCAAAATAGTTCAGAGCCATTAAGCCTAGATGGATTCCATAGCACAACAAGACCACCCAATGCCCCTTCAACATCACTATAGGAGTAAGTGCCCCCTAGCCTTAAATACTTAGCAATATTCTCAAAATTTGCTTTCTTCATCTTGGTTTCTTGTAAGAGTAACACACCGACCTTATGTTCTAAAATATAGTTCTTCAAAGCTAGCTGCTTGTGGGAGTTATTCAGCCCTCGCACATTCCATGACATGACCTTCATTTTTTACCTTTCTTGGAGGACACTTCCAATGTCCTTTGTTTACCAATGGATATCTCGTTTGTAGTCTCTCTCAACCTAGCTTGTGTTTGGATGGGTCTACTAGGTTTGGATTCATGTCCCACATCTGCCTTATTCTTCCTCCCTTTTTTCTTAGGGGTTACCTAGTTATCCTCTTCAACAACTTTCTCTTGCAATAGCCCCTCTGAACTAATAGTTGTCCCTTCAATAATTCCATTGCCCTCATCCTCCCAAATTTCACCCTCTTCACCCATAGCCTCACTAGTCCCAACAAAACCCACTTAAAATAAGGATCCACCAACTAACTCATCCCTCCCAAAGCCAAGCTAGAGGATAGAGCATCTACATCTAAATCGATGACCTCATTCATAATCAGTTAGAGAATATCAAGACTCGAAGCCGGATCTTCACTAGGAATCACCCTCCCACTAAGAGGATCCCCAAAGAAAGGTGGTCCAACCAAAACTAGAGAAGCAGACTTGGCTGAAGAATCACAATCTTTTAGAATATAATTTTCTAAAGGAGGGTGAGAAATTGTAGCCGAGACACCCAGGTTAGGCTCCCAATTAATCAAAGATTTACAATTAGAGATGAGGTGGCCAGGTTTAGCACACTTTTGAAAGTAAATGATAAAATTTTCATAGCACACAGGTTGGACCCAGTTCCCAAACTTAGAGTACAACTTCAAATAGTTAGGGAGTGTCTTATTCACACAAAAGCAGGGTAAAACTAACCTGGATTTAGATCTGGTGATGGAGTCTGAAGTAATGAATTGTCCCAAGGAATCCCTAATGCTTCCAAAGATGGATTCATCCTAGTTTTCTAAGGGAAACCCAAGCAGACGAACCCAGACCAGAGCTGACTTGTTTAGATCCATTGCAAGGTTGAATCTCAACTTCCAGTGGCATAAAGCCAAACTATGTTTCCCATACACCCAAGGCCTAGAAGAGAGGACTGAAACCAAGTCTTATGAGGCTATGAACTTGAAAAGGAAGAGACCACCCAACATTGTGTAGATCTCCACACTTCCTTTCAAGCATCATTTAGCAATATCCCACCTTTGAACCATATCAATAGTGGGGCAAAAAGAGAGAAAATGACCCACAACTGCGTTCTCCATGGAGGAGAGAATCCTATCACTAACAGTATCAAAAATAGAAAAATCCATTCCCGAAGCTTTGACTTCCTCTTCAAAAAGAGGTGTGGGATTTGACCTATATTTTCCATTGGTCAGCACATCCTTCGAACCAATATTTTTCGAAAGAATCTCCACCACCAACACTTTCTCACCAGACAAGACCGGAATCATGGGTGACTCTGATAGACACAAAATCAAAGGAGCAGACCCTCCAAGAGTGGCTCCTAAGGGACACGAGCCCGCATGTGATAAGGCGAGACCTGGGTTAGGAGGGGACAAAGGGGGACCGTGGGGGTACCCCTAGGGTAGAATCCACCATGCACACAGGTTGTTCAAATGCAAACATAGGAGAGAGCAACGGGAAAATGAATACTAAGTTTACATGTTGCACCCACTTCATTACTACTTAAATATTATACAATACGAACAACAGTTGAATTTGTAACCCCTTTAAAGAATAATTTAATTTTTATATGAGAATATGATGCAATGGATCATCTTTTATTTTATTTTATGATATATTACCCGCTTCCCACTTGATCATGTTGCCTAATTATCTATTATCAAACTTCCTTTAATATATGAATATATACCACAACCTAGAGTTTGAGGGTAGTAAGATAAAAAAAAATAGTGGGTTAATGTTTCAAATAATATATGTTGGATCTATCCAAGTCATACATGTATGAGACTAATTATGGTATATATATGTATAGATTCATCCTTTACATCACATGCCTTAATAATTTCACATGTTGTGCAACCACTCCATTACTACTTAAAATAGTAGACAATTTATAACCAGCAACACTCAAAATATAATTTAGCATAATTTCATATTTATGAGAATGATGAAATGGGTCATCTTTTAATTTTTGTTGATGATATATAACTCACTTCCCACTTGTTGATGGTGAAATTGACACAAACAACATTTAAACAAAATATTTCTAATCTATTTCTCCTAAAAAAGAAAGACAACATATAGTAGCCTACCTCCTAAGGTCCTGGTAGTTGGTTCTAAACTGTCTGGTGTCACTCAATCGGTCCACGCAAGTGTAATGTTCAAGGGGCCTGTGCTGGTAACAAAGAATAAAAGCAATGACTTATTCATCTAACTATTTTAATAAAGAAAGGGGGTTTTAAATAAAAGAAAAAGATAGATCAGAGGGTAAATCAGTAAACATGAATCAAACTTATCTAGCATCCAGACATATATCTTCAACAATGGATGTTCTCCAACAGATCAAGAAAAGCAAAGCATGACACAATTTATAGAATAATCCATACTATTGCATGCATCTAATGTGCTTATTTTAACATCACAATTCACATATTACAACTATTTCAAATATTCCAAAAAGAACACACATTCATTCATTGCCAAGATCATAGATCAACAGACTTCAATAAATTCCATTCACCGATAATCTAACAAGATAATCCTTAAATCCAGCTTCTTCTAATGACTTTCATCACATAAGAAACAATCATGCTTCAACACAATCACTGGCATACAGATAGATTATAACTTATCAACCTTATCAAGTAAAACTTAATTCTAACACCATATTGCCTAAACCTGTAATTTTATTTAACTGTAAAAAAGAAGTAACAATGTATCTCTGTAACAACTATGAAAAATTATATCTCCTAATATCAGGTGGCCAATTCTATTCTCTATTAGCCGACCCTTACAATATGATATCCCATTGGTATTTATAGATGTACAAAATTCGGAAGTCCCTTCTATCTTAAGCTAAATCCACCTTTTCAGGAATTAAAGCCTTCTTGGAAACTCAGATCAATTTGATCTCGAGTTCCTTACATCAATACATTCAATTAAACTGAAGAAAAGAACATAGAATGGAAGAGAAAGCTATGCACCTCAAACTGTCAATCCTGCATGGAAGAAAGCCATGCATGCATGAGATTTATGCAAGCGAAGTTTGTTCCACAATGTATTCATCGTAGCTGGAGAAGACTTGTTGTAATATATCTAATTCTGGCCCATCAACCTAGATGCCTTCAAACTTAATTCTTTCCAACCTCGCTGCAACAAACCCTCTCATATCTTTCAGATTTGTCAACTCTCTCTTAGCTTCCCTTATCTCTTCTTTGATGTCCATTAATCGATATATCAACAGATCTTCACCATCATCCCCTCTCTGCATAACCTCTTTAAACCTTTCAGCCCACTTCTCCTTTATTTGGCTTAAAGGTAGGCCTTCCTTTACTGGTACATCAACATTTACTATAATAGCAATAATGGCCTCCAACTCCTCAAATTGTTCATTCAGATCCTTAACAGAATCTTGAACCTCATTTCTACGTTTATAAAGAAAATCTGATCTAAAGCAGAGTATACAAGAAGTCTTTTCCAAGAAATCTTTACTATCTTCTTCAAGTATCAACTATTCAAAAAGAGTAGTTTTAGGCAATTTATTAACTTCTTTCAATTTCTAGATGTATCCTTTGTACTCCTCCTCCTGTTCTTCCAGTGTTTTAACATATTGATTCATTTCTTTTATCAATCCCTCAATCATTTTGTAAATCCCAAAACTGTCTTCTAGTACTTCGTCTATTTCTTGATTCAATTTATTAACCCATCGATCCGACATTTCCGCCTTGCCCCTCGCCTGTACCAAATCATCTACTTCCTTCTTACTCAGCAAAATTGGGGTCTCAATAGCAGCAACCTGTTGTGATCTTGGAGCATAAACAATTTTCAGAAAAACATGCAACTGATCTAACTGAGCCTTAAGCTCATCTTTCCTTTGTTTATCCTTCAACATTCTTAACTTGGTTGAGGATGCTACGAAATCAATTAAATTCATTTGTTGATCCCTGGTAGGTCTCCCCAAATTCACAGTGCCTAGCTGATAATATATCAATTGCATATCTCCCACATCCTTATCTATCATGGGTATAGCACATTCAGCCACAATTTCTCCTTTGTCAGTTAGCCTAGTAGAATGTAGGATATTTGCCTTCTTTTTAGGCCTTTCCTTCTCAATTTCCTTCATCATATCCTCCCAATTAAGAGGTTGTTAAGGTGTTGATGATCTCTTCTAAAGGTCTAATTTCAACCAAGTAGAAGCACCTGGAGTAACAGTCATCATTGTTGAAGAAGAGGAGGCAATAGCTAAGGGAGGTTGCACATTTATTTGAGGTTGAGAATCAACCCTCTGTTTCTCTTGTTGCTCTTGCTCCATATTTTCCTTGGCAAGCTTTTCAACTTCCTCCCTATCCTTTTGTTCTTGTATTCTCTTATCTTCTTCCTCCTTCTTCAACCTTTCTTCTTCCAATCTTCTTTTCTCCAATTCCTATTTTATTTCTTCCTCTAATGCTTTAAGCTTTTATGCATCTTCCTTTTCTTCTTGTTGCTTTTTGATCATTTCTTTGGCCTCTTTCTCCTTTTGCAATTGTTCTGCTTCCTCTTTCTTTTTTTGTGAGCTTCTTCAACAAGCTTTAGCTTAGCCACCAAAACTTCTCTCTCCCTTCGATGTCTTGTCTTTTCCTCGTCAAGGTCATGAATTTTCTGTATCAACTCTAATTTATCATTATCTTCCTTAACCTTGAGCTCATGCTCTTTTTGCCTTTGTTGCTTCTCTATTTCATCAGCTTTTGACTTAGCTTCTATGTGTTGCTACTGCAGTATGGCATCAACTTGTATCTTGGCATCAATTACCTTTTGTTTCTCCATTGTTGCAGCAAGTGCTTGATCATCAGTAGCCTTCTTGACCTCTTCAAATAACGCCCACTGATCCTCCTCTGTCATCACCTATTCAGTATCCTCCTCTAGAGGCATATTTTCTTGTACACCCTTCTCTGATAGAGTCTCATCAGAATCTGTTCCAACATCATGGACCTCTACCTCTACTCTTTTTCCCTTCATAGATTCGACAATATTATGAAGAGTCCCTTTTTGCACTTCTTCACTTTGTTTTTTTGCAAGTGGGACTTGAGTCGAGGACTCAACTAATCTAGGTGCTAAAACTACATATCCTATTTGGGAATCTCCCTCTTGTGTCTTTGGTTCATCTTGAGCCGCTACTTCAAGCTCAATCTCTTCAATGTATGGAGGGAGGAACTTCAAAGGCTCCTTGGGAGGTGTCTTTGTTTTGATCTTTTTATATCCTTTCCCGTTTTTAGGAACTGGTCCTTGAGGAGTTTTGGTTCTTAGAACCACCCATTGAATGCTCCCATCCAAGACTGCCCACCCTATCTGCTTAACGTCAATGGTTTCCTCACTGTCCCAATCCACCGGATCCAAGCTCTTAGTGCCAATGTTTAATGCCTCATATGATGGATCTAATACCACTCCATCATCTACTAATGCATCAGAGATATCATCTTTGATCCCAAGCTCTGCCATGAGTGAGACGAGTAACGTCTCATAATTCTTCTTCCTGAGGTCATACTCATCCTATCGGTCACTCCCGAAATCTTCCAACAAATTGAAATGTTTATAAAAAATAGAAGGCAGCAAGGCATTCATTTTATTCTTTGGGTCAAAGTATTTCCAAGCTGTATACAAACCTAGTTTTAGATGTATCGACTCACTGCACACTAACTTTGCTCCCACTAGATGCTGACAGCTGTATTCACCCAACTGCACGAGGAACTTATGACATCATGTTTTGTGTTTCAATCCAAACCGGGCATTAACCCTAAGAGCTTGATAAACAAATTCCATCAACACTATCCTATTGTTACAACATCTTGGCAGCAAATGTGGATGACCCTCAAATCTAGCTAGCCTGAAGTATGGGAACTTGGGGTATTGAATGTACCAACATCCCCATTCAGTGATAAATGCCATAGCTTCTTGGCTCAGTCTATACCCTGCATCTCCATTCAGTTGGTTAATGATCACATATAGAAATTCATCATTAACCCTTCTAAGTTGTGTTTCAGATACCTGCAGAGACAACTGATCATAATGGTCCCACACTTTCTTTTGTCTATCTCTCTCTCTCCCAATATTCCCACTCTCCTTAAACCTAGAAATATACCTCCTCTAGCAACTGCATAAACAATGTAAGAAGTCATAAAGAAGCATTTGGTTTCTCTTATCCTTGTCAACTAGTCATGTATAGCATCAGACACCACCATCGGCCAATCAAACTGTTGTTTTCCATTCAAAATGGTCTGAATGAAAGGAAACATCCACTCCTTGAAGTGAAATGCATCCCTCTTCCCAAACACCCTAGACAACATCATGATCAAATATGATACCTCTTTGTAGAACTTTGTCCTCTTCGGTTGATCATGAAGTTTAGTCAAAGATTTCTTTTCCGTTCTCAACCATTTCTTATTCAAGTGAGCCTTGTTGGATGCTTTGTATTTTCTATATTTTTCCAAAGCTTCAGCCTCCTTTAATTGTACCGGGTTCCTTGGTTCTGGGACAACAAACATAGTTTGAAACATTTGAGGAGTGAGATCAATAATCACATTGTCTTGTGAATCGACACACTGCCTAGTGGCTGGATTGTAAGCACCGGTTGCTGTCATAATCAATTTTGGGCACTAGATAGATAAAGGGAATAAGGTGATATGAGCCAATCCAAACTCAACAATTCTTTGTGTTCTCCCTGTTATTTCTTCAGCAAACATTTCTAAATATAGCTCCTCAAAATTATATATGAGACTAGATTGGTGTCGGTGATGTCTGACCAATCCGATTCCACCTTGCTTGTTGTAACCACATGACCCCTATGGTTATACCTCAAGGTATAGGGTAACTATTCTGGCTTGATCTTCTTGGGCTTAGTTGCAACCTTGGATGTTCTTGCAGGCCGGTTCCTTTGGATAGCTTCTCCTGATATTCCCGGCATTCTTTAACTTTCCTGCAGCAAACCTCTAGCTAGATCCTTGAATAAACATCACAAAATATGCCTTAAAATCATACCCTTCATACATACATCGGAGGTGGAACTAGGCAGAAAACATCCTAAACAATCCCCTTTTAACACACTGTCGAGCTTAGAGCCAAAACAAGCATTTGAGATTACACTAACAACAAGCAGGACCGGAGTCGGGATGGGAATGGTAACTGGGACCAGAAATTGGATGAAAATGGATTTGGTTTCTTTCAAATTTTCTATTTTCATATTTCGTTCCGGTTCCGCCTCCGCCTCCAGCTAGGTTATCGTTATTTTGAAATAAAGCTTCTCACTATAAGCGGAGTCGAAGATGGGATGGAAAATGGAATTGACACTAATTTGTAAAATACGTCGAAAATCTAAATCAATTCTGATCTCGCTTCTGCCTAGGTTGACCATGATGTCATAAATGATTTTAACAGTTTAATGCATATCTTCATGATTAAAGACTAGGTCATATTTAAACAAAAAGGGGCTAACATATAACATGATAAGACCATCCCCATATGACCGGGGGTGACTATACTTTCTAGGGCATTATATTTAAATTAAACGTGAACACAAAAATGCATCTAAACCCTAATCTAAAACAAACCTGATATAAAAACTAGGGCACGAATTTAACCCTTCCTAAACTAACCAGACTATGTGCGCAAGAGATTCAAAGTAAAAACTACCATTTTCTAAATCCTACTCACTGTAAAAATAACATTTAACCTATCTCACTATAAAACCTTAATTTAACCTATGCATTTAAAATCCAAAGCAGCAAGACGTGATCACAACTAAAACGTGAAAATGACCGTGCCCTAAAACAAAGAAAACTAAAAACAAAAGCAAAAACAAAGACAAGAACAACAAACAAACAAACAAAGAAAAACAAAACATGCAAACCTACTGAGAATCACGAACCTACCCAAAGCAAAACGATCTAACACGAACAACAACAAAAAACATGAAAGTAAATAAAAGAACAATGAAAATAGGAAACCCTACCTTGAACGCAAATAAATAGGCAAACCTTCTGAAGAAATCTGTAAGCAACCGTCTCTCCTTTCAATCGATTCACTCCAGAAAAGCTCCACTGCTTCTCTACTTCACTCTTCGATTTCTTAACAATAGTTAATAACAATGCGTTAATCCCTAATTAAGGTAAAAATCAAAGTTTTACGCATGCTTGGCACCTGTCATTAATGCATTAAGTGCAGTAGACTGGAGTCGAAACTACACAAGAACTGGCCCATTACTACCATGTGACTTCACTAAAAAGTCAACGACCAAAAACCAACGGGAGCAGAATCGGATTGAAAACTGTTTTGGAAACTTGAGTAATTTCCCAGCTTGGCTCCCATTTCGAGTCCGGTTCCGCCGATAAAGCATAAAACAAAACCAAACACAAAAATAAAACAAAAAGACCGACACAAGAAAACATAACATAAAAACTTAGTCTAAAACTAAAGTCCAAAAAGAACAGGCGGAGGCAGAATGAGATTTGATTTTGAAATTTTGAATAAATACCCTCTTAATGTCCACTCTGGCTCCGGCCCCGACAAAGACAAGACAAAAGGTTCAAAAGAGAGATTGTCGGGATGGGAATCAGTATGAGTTTCGAAAGAAGTTTCAAAACCCGATTCAATTCCGGTTCCGGTTACGACAGACTAAACCAAAGAAAAAAAAAGTGTTGGAAACCAAGGATAAAAACATAAAGGGGGACCCCTTTTGACCAAGACAAAAGATGGGGTGGTTATGCAAGGCATAACACCACTTGATCATGTTTCCTAAGTGTAAGATAAAAAAAATAGTGGGTTAAAGTTTTAAATAATATATGTTGGATCTATCCAATTCAAACATACATGAGCTTAATTATGGTATATTTATGGATAGATTCATCCTGTACATCACAAGCCTTACTAAGTTCACATTTTGTGCACCCACTTTGAATTACTACTTAAATAGTAGACAATTCATTATTAACAACACTCACGAATTTGTATCTCCTTTAGCATAATTTTATATTTATGAGAATGGTGAAATAGATCATCTTTTGATTTAATTTTTTGATGATAACTAACTTGCTTCCCACCTGATCATGTTGCCTAATTAACAACCTAGAGTTTGAGGGAGGTAAGATAAAAAAAAAAATTGATTAAAGTTTCAAATGTAATATATGTTGGATCTATCCACTTACCATACATACACATGAGCTTCATTGTGGTATATATATGCATAGATATTAAAAATCACAATCCTTACTAATTTCACATGTTGCAAGTCCACTTCATTGGTACTTAAATAGTATCTACAATTCATTACCGATAATTCACTCAATAATTTGTCTCCAAGTTCTAGCATATTTCATATTTATGAGAATGATGAAGTGGGTCATATTTTAATACATTTTGGATAGATATCAAAGCTATACATGTATATTCATACATATATGTATATGCATGTGCACACACACACACACATTAAATTGGGGTTTCAAAATAGTTGTTTAGGGTTTCAATTGAATATTTTAGGGTTAAAAAATAGATGAATTTTATATTATACACATTTGTTTCCATACATAAATGTATATGTATCTATGTACTTACATATATATGTATTTATATGCACATACATATATGCATACATACACACACACATATATACACATACATGTACCTTTTAGGGTTAAAAATAATTATTTAGGGTTTCAATTGAACATTTTACAGAGCTTCAATTTGATATTTTAGGGTTTAAATTTGATAGATCCATTTACATTTATGTTTATGGATGCATGTATATGTACATCTATATATATTTGACATGTGTACAAACTTATATATGTAATGTATGCACATGTGTGTGTGTATGTACATGTATCTATATACATACATATATGTATATACATACAATATACATGTGTGTGTAGTTTATTATATTTTTGAAGACCTCCTAAAGTGTTGAATTCAAGCTCACTAAATAATTGTTCTATATATACATGTACATACATATGTATGCACACGTGTATATATATAACATGTACACACATATATGTTTGCATGTATGTTATATATTTAACATGCTATATGTAAATGTATGTTTGTATATATATACACACATGTACACATGCATAATGTATATATTTACATATATGTACGTATAGATGTACATACATACATGCAATGTATACACAACATATATATATAATATTAAATACATACATGCATATATATACATATAATATACATACATACATGTATATATGTATATACATGCATACACACATGTATACATTTATATACATGCATGAATACATACATGTATACATGTTTATACATGCATGTATACATGTATATACATGTATATACATGCATGAATATATGTATGCATGTATGTACATACATGCATATACATACATGTGTACATATATATACATGTACAACTAAAACATACATATTTTTAGAACTGTGAATAACACAAGATGTGTTGCAAGGTGTGTGTCCTTGGTCCCCTTGTGTTGTGTAGTGTAACGCTTAAGTTTGTGACATGGCTTAACTGCCTCTAATGGATTCATTAACTCTGGCGGTTATATCGGGTATTAACAAGTCAATCTTTTGGTGCATCGACAAGTTCCATCAGTGCAACAATTGGTATCAGAGCATGGGTCACAAGCTCAAACCCCTTGCTTACGTTGGGGGAATTATTGCAAGGTGTGCACCCTTGGTCTCCTTATGTTGTGTAGCTTAACACTCAAGTTCATGAAATGGTGTGACCGCCTCGTGTGTATTTATTAACTATGGCGGTTGTATTAGGCATTAAAGGTCGATCGTTTGGTGCATCAACAACCATTTGTGCAACAAGATGAAGGATCAAACAATGAATAAAAACACCTTCCATGCAAGAGAGCTGCAAATAATGATTTGTTATATCCTCAACAAGAAAAACTTACATAACTAAATGTTTGCTTAGAGTTACAATGAAGGAGAGTGTTTTATAAGAGAAAACCTTATGTAATAAAGGGATTAAATCATGAAAAGTGTTGTAATCCTATGTGATGAGATAAAATGATCTAATAATAGCTCACTCTAGTAATAGAAAAAAGTAATCCTAAGATTAGCTTAAGTGCATGAAGTGAAATTAGCTTATGTAGTACCCCAAATTAAAAAATTTGCTACACTTAGGCATTTTGAAGAAATGGTTCAAAGTCTTGTTAAAATTGTCAATAAAGGCCAAAATTGGGAATTTGCATGTCTTGCATGAGGGTCAAAAACTCAAAATTTTCAAAATCCGACGATTTAGATCTGCTTAGAGTGACCAAGTCTACAAAACCCAAACCTCAGTTTTTCAACCCTAAATTTTCTAAAAATATAATTTTTTTTCTAAAAATAGAAAGTTTAGCTTCTAGGGTTCAAAATGATTTTGATTGCTCGAAAATACTTCCTCATCAAGTTGGTCCAGTCAAAATCATCAAAAGATCAATTTTGCCCTAGTAGGTCTATTATGCTTTTTCAGGAGCTCCAAGGTCATTAATGGAGGTCATTCAATTGCCAAGTGTTAGATTCAGAGTCTCAGGCACTGCTTAGATCAAGAAGTTGCTACAAATGATTAGGGGATGAGGAACGAAGAATGGAAGTTGAAGAATCATGAAAATTACAGAATTTTGGCTAACTCTAGAAAACTAGGTGCCCCTACTCAATTTAGGCGCCTAGATACTCATGCCTTATAAAATTTTCACCACCAACAGTCAAAGCATTGGAAAGCACGTGGAATGAAGGGAAAATTTGAAATTTGCAAAATAAAAACTAATATTGTCAATCATGGGCACCCCAGAAGGAGATAGTCGCCCAAATTTTCAAGAGGTCAAATGATGGAATTAGGGTTTTCTCATCCCAGATAATGTTGCTCAAAATCTTGCTAGCTTTGCAATGAATATCTCATTAGATTCATCAGACTTGTTAGTTGTCAAAAAATTCAGATCAAACAAGAGGCCATAACATGAGGTTCTCAAGAATGAAGGTTGAAAAAGAGCCAAAAATGGCTGTCTGGAATTCTAGGCACCCCAGAAGGAGATAGGTACCCAAGGATTTAAAGGTCTAAAACATCAAATTTGTAGTTGCATTCTCTAGCATGCCTTCTTCAGTGTTGAAGCATCTCTCCAACACAACCATCAACAAATTCATCGGAGTTGGCAGTCAACAAATATTGAAGACAAAATGAAGGGATGAAACCAAAAGCAAAATGAAGATCTCAAGAAACTTTCTAAGTTTGGAATCTTGGGCGCCTCTAGAGGAGATAAGCGCCCAAACATTTGAAGCCTCAAATTTAGTAATTAGTGATTAGCATTTCTAGAAAGATCTTCTCATATTCAAACAAGCTACTCAATAGAACAATCAGCCAGTCAATCGGGTCAATCTAACTCTCAGAATCATAAATCTTCGGAATAGGATGCCATTTAATTATAATCCTAAACATATTTCATGTATCTCCTAAGTCCTTGGAAAGTGTTCTCCAACACTAGGATTAGAAAGAGATTAAATTTGAATGAAATGAACATGTAAATTGACACTTTTAATTATTCCTAAATAATAGGAACATGTGGGGGCATCCAAGATGAGTTCCTAAATAATAAGAGAACATGGGCCCACATGGAAGGTGGATCCCACTTTTTTTCAGTTAACTATTTGGGGGATTGATAACACTTCAGTAATGCATGTCTAGGTTCCTACAAAATAGGGATTGATATTTACAAGAGTAGAGTGGCACTATCAGTTCAGTATCAGTTCAATTCAATTCAGTTTAGTTATGGTTCGGTTATCTTCAGTTGCATGTAGTTATTTTGAGTTGTATACTAGTTGACTTGACTAATGACTTTAGTTGCATGATAGATAACAGGTGGATATTTATAGTTAACTGGGGATGATCAATCATGCATAATGTTTTCATGATTTATGGAGAGATATGTTTCAGTTAACAAAGATTGACTTGGGCCCACCTTGGGCACCCAAGTTGGTATCTTTTAGTTAACACCTTTTGCATGGAAAATATATTTACAAGGTTCGTTTAAGTGGGCCCATTCTTGGGTGCCAAATTTGAGGTGAAGCTTCCAAGATATCTTCGTGACCAGAGTTCAGTTAAGTGGTTAGTTTGGGGTGCCTAAATTGAAGAAGACTTTGGTTTGAATTTTGTTTACATAGTGGAACTCTACTTGCCAAATGTAGGGGTAGGTTTTTTAGAGGAGCTTTATTCTCTTATAATTTTCAACTCTGAGGATTTTACAATGCTCATTATTGTCTACATATTGCAGCAAGTGTATAAGAGTTTCAAGAGAGTTTATTGGAGGTTGTGAAGAAGCATTGTTGAAGAAAAACGAAGCATATCAATCAAGGATTGATACAGTGTTATTGTAATCTTATTCTAAGGTTAAATAATACAAGCACTATTGGTTCTGGTGGAATTTTTTTCCGAAAGGGTTTATCCACGTATATGTTGTGTCACTTTTATCTTCTATCTACATTCTTCTAAAATATTTTGTCTAGTTCTGCAAATGATAAAATTGATCTAAAGAGAATAATCATTTACAAAGAATTGATCTAAAAAAATTAATCATACACGAATAATTGTGACAAATAATACTTAATTAGATCTACGGTCACATAGTTTTACAAGTTTTAAGCTACAAATTTACCTTCATTTTCAAAAATAAAATCATTTGAAGGAGGGGTAAACAAACAAGAAAATAGAAAATGTGAAAATGGCTAACACTGATTTTGCTAGGTGCCCTAGGAGGAGATAGATTCCCATGATTTTGAGGGGTCAGATGAATTTTTTATTAGAAAATTCCTCTAGGATAATCTTCTCAGATTCAATCCAACTCCACGAGGAGATCATCAACCAGTTCATAGGATTCACTGAGCTCTCAAGATTGAAGATTAAACTGAGGATAAAAATCAAACAAATAGTTGAAAATTTCAAGAAAATGGCTAAGTATGCTAAGAAGGGCATCCAAGTTTTCGTGCCTTAGAGAAAATTTCAATTTTCATCATTCATCATTGGAAAAGTGTCTACTTTCGACAAACCTGGATTAGGATTGGTTTCAAAGATTTAAAGTTGAAGAATAAAGTGTTTTTATATTCTCGAAACCTATTTAAGAAGGCCTTTGCGTTCATTATTCACTTTTTGCAGGTTGGAGTTCAGAGGAGAAAACAAATAATTTTCTTCAAGTCAAGATTCAAAGGCTAAAATGAGTTGCTTTTTCAGAGTTCTTCATATTTTCCAAATAAGCTCACACAAAGGCTCGCTTTTTCATGCTTCGAGTTTCCATGACATTAATTTTCGGAAGAAGGGGGTCCATATTTTCTAATTTCAATGATCTAGGTCAGCTTGGTTTTCAATTCTCTACAACTTTGAAAAAAATTTCAAGTTTTCAAGAAACTGCTTTTTCTTGCATGTCCAAGGAATCTTCAGTATTTTCAAAATCCGATCATCTGGGTCCTTCTCAAATGTGATTCTCGACAAAAACCCAACTCTCAACTTTTTTGAGAAAACCTTAAAATTTTAGGGTTTGCTACTTTCTCGACTAGCCATCAATATTTTTCAAAACAAACGATTTGGGTCTCTTTGCAACAAGATTCTACAAAAAACCCATATCTCTGATTATTTTTGAAAATTTTGTCATTTTGAAGAAGAGAAATCAACAAGCTATTTTTAGTATTTATGTTGAGCTTATCTGAGCATAGTCAAGTTTACAATCAATCTTCAAGTTTTTCAACATGAAGTACTCTCCCATCGAATTCAGAGCTAAACAAGTGTTGTATCATAATTATCTAAATGAATGATGTTGGGAAGTACTTTTCAGTACCATCATGGACATAAAAAATCATCATCTCAATTGAAGAACGTGAAAATGAGTGGTATGAGAAAAAGGACAAGTATTGGAAAAAGTTGTACAATACTCTTCCATGAGAGAATCAAGAGAAGAGTCAGAAGCATAAAGTTATAGAGCCGCCAAGTTATCAATTAGTGAGTCATCTTTTGGGGCAGCGATGTTTTTCAAGAATAGAACTCATAAAGAAGCTAAAGATGTCAAATATTCTCTAAGTTTTATTGGAAAGGGGAGAGGATCCTAGAAAAGTGGAATATGACTATAGATAGTATCAACGCTCTTGATAAAGAGGCAGTTTCTAGCTTTTTGACGGATATGGTTGAGATTAAAGCAGTAGTGAACTTGAAGCTTTCTTCTAGCTATCTTTCCATTCTTATCTCACACTTTCTTTCTATTCTTGCCTCAATTCTTATCCATTATTTAAAGAAGAAGGAAACCAAAATGTAATAGTTGGCACTTTCCCTATTTTTAGGTTTTCATAAGTTGTTAGATGCTTATCTTGTTTTAGATTTAGAAATAAAGCTTGCATGTTGGCAAGTCTTAGTTGTAAAAGTAAGGAGATTTTAGGGTTCCCTACTCCTCTGCTTGTGTATAAATAAGGGAAACCTTTCCCATTCATTTTTAGTGATGCTTGTGATAACAAAATACTAAGCCTACTAGTGGCTTCTAATTGTTATTCAGTATTGTTCAAGAACGGTTATTGTGATAGAAAATTGTTGAGCCTATTTTTCTTGCGAGGTGTTATTCAGTGTTGGTTCACTTAGTGTTAAGAGCAAGCTTGCATGCCTCCTTTAGTTGTAATATATTGTTCATTTCATGTGTTTTGTGTCAATGTATTATGGCTGATCGCTAAACTATATTCCTATTTTGCTACAATCCAGCTGTCCTAGAAGTGTAATCTTTTGTTCTTGAGATTTGAGAAATAAAGTCTTGTGCCTAATTTCCCTGATATAATGTCTCAAAGTTATGTCTTATGTGTTATGCTTATATGATCTCTATTTCAACTTGCATTGAAATTTCAGTAGATGTGCGTTGGGATAAATTTTGTTTAAGTATTTATGTTGGAGAATCATTCCTTGTTCATTTATAACTCTCATGCTTTGCATTTAATTGAGTAGTTAGAAATGTCATTAGCATAGGCTTAATTGTAGTTGAACTTCTAAAAGAGAAAATATCAGCTATGATGCTTGAGTTTTATAACCTTGTGCTCTTAGTTGAACAAAAAGATAGGAAAATTAGTTTTAACTTTCTTAAGCAGCATCAACAAAGAGGGAGCTTCCCCTCCTAATTCGAAGAGCAATTTGTCTGTACATAGTTGTTCGTTTCTAATTCACATACAAGAGGTGCGAGTTGAAATGACAACATTTTTCTAGCGCCCACCGTGGGGCATGAGGCATCAAACTTCAAGAAATCATACGCTTTATGACACAAGAATGATCATCTGGCACCCTAATTGCATGATCTAGCCAGAAGCAATGGGTGATAACAACGATAATGTTGGTAGGAATTTGAGATGTCCACCCCCATTACCTTGGGGTAACATCATTGGACCTCTGGCTTTGCGAGAACATCATGAGTTACCTAAAGGGTCAAGGAAGCACTTTCCACAGTTTCACGACAATGGAAATCAACATCCTAATGATCATATTTTAGACTTCTCAATGGATTGGGTTGTTTTGCATGTGGCTCATGAAGACATTTCTATGTGTCTCTTTTTGGAGACTCTTGTTGGGAATGTTGCTAACTGGTTCAACCACTTGGAGCCAGACATTATTACAAGCTAGGCAACTATCAGCGAGAAATTTTTGGCGAGATTCAAGCCTGCTGAAGACAGTCATTGGTTGTTTTCCCAACTTGCAAATTCAAAGATGGAGTACAATAAGCTCATGAGTGAGCTTGTAGCAAGATTTAATCTTATTACATGACTTTCTTCTACACTTAATCCATCACCAGAGATTTTGATGAGCTGCTTTATAAATGCTCTTCTATCAGAGATAACCTTCTTCCTCAAGACAAAAAGACATACAAAATTGACAGATGTGCAAGAACATGCCATCGAGTTGGAGGATAATATGATTACTTCCAACTTGATGAAAATAGATTCTATCAAATATCTAACTCATCAACCATACTAGCCAAAGAGAAATAATTTTTAGCCACAGTTTCCAGCACCTCCACCAAGACCAACGATTGAAGCTACACAAAATATGGTATTTTGTTCTTTCCATGACACTAATGCACATATTGGCTCTACATGTCCTGAATATGTAAGAGTGAATCAGATCATGGGATATGCTAACACTACACCCAATTCTATTTTTGTCCCTACATCAATTTTGAATGTTGTCTTACCACAGACGGACAACTTCGATGGCGACTCTGCAGAGGGATATTTTGAACCCGTTATTGAAGAAAAAGAAGACCTTCGCCACTACTCTTTTGAAGTAAATCACAAAATAAATTCAACACTTGTGTTTACATGTGCTCAACACTTGAAGGTGCAAAAGGAAGAAGAAGAAAGGCCGAGAGCTGAAGAACAAGTTAAGGAAGCAGTTTCTCAAGATCCATCTTTAGAAAATTTCGACATTGTAAACTCCATGATGCAGACCAAGGTTAAGATTTCACAGATGGAGTATCTTTGTGATCATCCTGAGTAGTTGGAAAAAATAATACAACATGTAAAGAAAGAATCTTCAATTTAGCCTACATTTCTTGAGTCATTTGTTACAGTGAAAGAAAATCCTAAACCCTTCTATATATCTTTATATATAGGAGGATTTAAATTGAGCAATTATATTGTTGATTCAAGAGCCTTAGACAATGGCATGCCTCTACAAGTAATGAAAGCATTGGGACTTTTGTGCACTGAGACACATGACGAGTGTTATTCACTTGAGTCTAAGTTAGTGTCACTGGTTGGATAGTTGAAGGATGCTCAAGTAAGGTTGGTAGCTTTCCCAAAGAAAAATGTAAAGATGAATATCCTAGTGGTTGATGTTCCAGCTAGCTATGGGATGTTGTTGAGTCAAAGTTTATATAGAGATCTTGGTGGTGCAATGCAGTTAGATTGGTCATCCACAACCATTCCTACGAAGGAAGGTAGAATCAAGATAGAACTTGGGCCCAAAACCCAGTTCATAGTGGTGAAAATTCCAACCCTCCCAACCCAACTATATCAAGAAACGAGTCTTGGTAATTATATGATGCTGTCAAAAATTGGAATTGAAGACCAGAACATTGATTGTTTTGAAAGAAGACGAATAGAGGATACAAATTTATGGACAATGCATTTAGATGGGGGTTTTTCAGCTGTAGGTGCAGAAGAAGGGAAAATGACCATCTCCCCTAAAGGATTGCTACAATTGGAATTCATCGAAGCTGAAAAAGAAACACTTTTTTTAGGCCTCAAAAGTGCTAAAGATATGGGAATTGAACTCCTATGTGTTAAAGGGGACGTGGAGTTGATCAATGAGCCAATCAAAGGATATTTTCAGATCAGAAAGGATCATCTACGTCATTATAGAAATCGGGTGTGGAACACGATCAATTGGTTTGAAGGGTTCGACAACAGAGACATCCAAGAGTTTGACAACAGAGACATCACAAAGTTTGATAATAGAGACATCTCAAAGATTGACAACAGAGACATTCCAAAGATGAACAACAAAGTTGGTGACTCAGTGGTACCTGCTTCCTTCCTTGCACCATATTCTAAAAAATTTCAAGGTGCCTTTGCTTGGATGTATGAGGATATGAGAATCTTCATCTCAGAAGATTTATCTCTTGCAATACCCATGAGAAGAGAAGTAAATCCTTTCAAGAAGAAATGAAATACAACACTTCATCCCTCTGGGGTGGAGTAATTTCCTTTCAATAAATTTTTCAGTCTACTTTTGTGATGTGTTTCCCCTTTTTTGTGATGTGTTTGTTATGTTGTGTTTCCCCTTTCCGTAACAATTTCTTCATGTTTTAGGTGATTACGCATCTTCTTTTAGGTGATTTCTAGGGAATTCCAACTATTAGATGATTCTAGGAAGTCTCGTCATAGGTGACTTAGAGAAATTCTTGTTATAGGTGATTAGGAAGTGTTGCTGACTCCGATACCCAATGGATAAGGCACTGGTCTAAGCTTAAAAATCCAGAGATTCCTTGGTTCTCCTATGCTGTAAGTATCCGACATGGTCCCCATACGGACCCAAATGTTGTACCCCAAATTAATTTTTTTGCTACACAGGCATTTTGAAGAAATGGTTCAAAGTCTTCTTAAAATTGTCAAAAAAGGTCAAAATTAGGAATTTGCATGTCTTGCATGGGGGTCAAAAACTTGAAATTTTCAAAATATAATGATCTAGATATGATTAGAGTGACCAAGTCTACAAAACCCAGATCTCATTTTTTTAACCCTAAATTTTAGGAAAATTTCTATTTTTAGAAAGTTTTTAAAAATAGAACTTTTTCTAGGTTTCTTTCGAAATGGATACTAGCAAAATTAACTAAAAATAGAAATTTTAGCTTCTAGGGTTCAAACTAATTTTGATTGGTAGAAAATAGTTCCTCATCAAGCTAGTCCAGTCAGAATCATCAAAATATTAGTTTTGCCCTAGTAGGTCTATTCTGCTTTTTTAGGAGCTCCATGGTCATTAATGGAGGTCATTCAACTGTCAGGTGTCATATTCAGAGTCTCAGGCATTGTTCATATCAAGAAGTTTCTATAGATGATCGAGGGATGAGGAACGAAGAATGGAAGTTGAAGAATCATGAAAATTACAACATTTTGGTTAACTTTTGAAAACCATGTGCACCTACTCAGTTTAGGCGCCTAGATGCTCATGCCTTAGAAAATTTTCACCTCCAACAATCAAAGCATTGTCAAGCACATGGAATGAAGGGAAAATTTGAAATTTGTAAAATGAAAACTAACACTACTAGTCATGGGCACCCCAGAAGGAGAGAGGCGCCTAACTTTTCAAGAGGTCAAATGATGGAATTAGGGTTTGCTCATCCTAGACAATGTTGCTCAGAATCTTGCCAACTTTACAACGGATATCTTAGCAGATTCATCAAACTTGTCAGTTGACAAAAAATTCATATCAAACAAGAGGCCATAACATGAGGTTCTCAAGAATGAAGGTTGAAAAAGAACTAAAAATGGCTAAGTCGGGAATTCCAGGCGCCCTAGAAGAAGATAGGCGCCCAAGGATTTGAAGGTATAAAACATCAAATTTGTAGTTGCAGTCTCTAGCATGTCTTCTTCAACGTTGAAGCATCTCTCCAATGCAACCATCAAAAAATTCATCTGAGTTGGCAGTCAATAGATATTGAAGACAAAACAAAGGGATGAAACCAAAAACAAAATGAAGATCTCAAGAAAATTTCTAAGTTTGGAATCTTGGGTGCCCCTGGAGGAGATAGGTGCCCAAACATTTGAAGCCTCAGATTCAGTTATTAGGGATTGGCATCTCCAGAAAGATCTTCTCAAATTTAGACAAGTTACTCAACAGAATGGTCAGCCAGTCAATTGGGTCAATCTAACTCCCAGAATCATAAAATCATCTGAAGGAGGGGTAAACAAGCAAGAAAATGGAAAATGTGAAAATTGCTAACACCGATTTTGCTGGGTGCCCCAAGAGGCGATAGGCACCCATGATTTTGAGGGGTTAGATGAAGTTTTTATTAGAAAATGCCTCCAGATAATATTCTCAGATTCAATCCAGCTTCCCGAGGAGATCATTCGTTAGTTCATAGGATTCACCAAGCTCTCGGGATCGAAGATCAAACTGAGGATAAAAATCAAACAAATAGTTGAAAATTTCAAGAAAATGGCTAGGTTTTCCAAGGTCGTCCAAGTTTTCATGCCTTTGATAAATTTTCAATTTTCATCATTCATCATCAGAAAAGTGTCTACATTCGACGAACCTGGCTCAAGATTGGTTTCAAAGATTTAAAGTTGAAGAATAAAGCATTTTTATATCCTCAAAACCTATTTAAGAAGGCCTTTGCATTGATTATTCACTTTTTATAGGTTGGAGTTCAGAGGAGAAAACAAATAATTTTCTTCAAGTCAAGATTCAAAGGTTAAAATGAGTTGCTTTTTTAGAGTTCTTCATATTTTCTAGATCAACTCACATAGAGGCTCACTTTTTCATGCTTTGAATTTCCATGACATCAATTTTTAGAAGAAGGGGGTCAATATTTTCCAATTTCGATGATCCGGTTTAGCTTGGTTTTCAATTCTCTACAACTTTGAATTTTTTTTCAAATTTTCAAGAAACTACGTTTTCTCGCATGTCCTTGAAATTTTCAGTATTTTTAGAATTCGATCATCTGGGTCCTTCTCAAATGTGATTCTCAACAAAACCCAACTCTCAAATTTTTCAAGAAAATCCTAAAATTTTAGGGTTTGGTGCTTTCTCAACCAGCCATCAACATTTTTCAGAACGGATGATCTGGGTCTCTTTGCAACAAGATTCTACACAAAACCCAAAGCTTTGATTATTTTTTTTTAAAATGTCATTTTGAAGAAGAGAAATCAGCAAGCTATTTTTAGTATTTGTGCTGAACTTGTCCGAGCATATTCAAGTTTACAACCAATCTTCAAGGTTTTTAGCATGAAGTACTCTCCCATCGAATTCAGAGCCAAACAAGTGTTGTATCATAATTATCTGAACGTATGATGTTGGGAAGTGATTTTCAGTACCATCATGGACATAAAACATCATCATCTCAATTAAAGAATGTGAAAAGGAGTGGTATGAGCGAAAGGACAAATATTGGAAAAAAATTGTACAATACTCTTCCGTGGGAGAATCAAGAGAAGTGTCAGAAGCATAAAGTTGCAAAGCCATGAAGTTATCATTTAGTGAGTCATCTTTTGGGGAAGCAATATTTTTCAAGAATAGAACTCATAAATAAATCGAAGATGTCAAAGATTCTCTAAGTTTGATTGCAAAAGGGGAGAGGATCCTGGAAAAGCGAAATATGGCTATAGATAGTATCAACGCTCCTGATAGAGAGGCAGTTTCCAGCTTTTTGGTGGATATGGTTGAGATTTAAAGCAGTAGTGAACTTGAAGCTTTCTTTTAGCTTTCTTTCCATTCTTATCTCACACTTTCTTTATATTCTTGTCTCAATTCTTATCCATTCCTTAAAGAAGAAGGAAATCAAAATGTAATAGTTGGCACTTTCCCTATTTTTAGGTTTTCATAAGTTGTTAGATGCTTATCATGTTTTAGATTTAGAAATAAAGCTTACATGTTGGCAAGTATTAGTTGTAAAAGAAAGGATATTTTAGGGTTCCCTACTCCTCTTTTTGTGTATAAATAAGGGAAACCTTGCCCATTTATTTTTAATGATGCTCGTGATAACAAAATGTTGAGCCTACTAGTGCCTTGTAATTGTTATTCAGTGTTGTTCAAGAACGGTTACTGTGATAGCAAATTGTTGAGCCTATTTTTCCCGCGAGGTGTTATTCAATGTTGTTCACTTAGTGTTAAGAGAAAGCTTACATGCCTCCTTTAGCTACAAGATATTGTTCATTTCATGTGTTTTGTGTCAATGTATTATGGTTGATCGCTAAACTATATGCCTATTTTTCTACAATCCAACAGTCCTAGAAGTGTAATCTTTTGTTCCTGAGATTTGAGAAATAAAGTCTTGTCACTAGTTTTCCTTGATATAATGTCTCAGTTTATCTATTATGAGTTATGCTTATATGATCTCTATTTTAGCTTGCATTGAAATTTCAGTAGATGTGCATTGGGAGAAAGTTTATTTAAGTATTTGTGTTGGAGAATCATTCCTTGTTCATTTCTAACTCTCATGCTTTGAATTTACTTGAGTAGTTAGAAACATCATTAGCATAGGCTTAGTCATAGTTGAACTTCTAAAAGAGAAAATATCAACTACAATGCTTGAGTTTTAAAGCCTTATGATCTTAGCTGAACAAAAAGATAGGGAAATTAGTTTTAATTTACTTTTTTAAGCAACATCAGCAAAGAGGGAGCTTCCCCTCCTAATTTGTAGAGAAGTTTATCTATGCATATATATCTATTTCTAATTCACATACCAGAGGTACGAATTGAAATGCCAACAGCTTAATAATCAATTAAAGATTAATTAATTATTAGCGAATGCATGATTACTCTAACACCCTCCCTTAAGTGAAAACTTAGCGAGTAACTAAAAACCCTAAAAAGTGAATACATAAAAACCAAATAATTCATGATGGGTCTAAAAAAAAAAGGCTTGTTTAGATACCCATGTACCAATAGTCTAAAGAACATTGATCAAGTGAAAATTAAGGTCACCTCCAAAAATAAGAATCCAAGAGTGTCCATATGGTAAATTCTCCATCTCACTAAAATGAATGGGTAACCAACTGCCACATCCGCCTAGTACATAGGAACAAAAACTAAATATGTAGCTCACTCTAAAGTGAAACTAAGGAAGCATTAGCACCAATAGTAGAACCGCCCCCCCCCATATTGTTGATAAGGGAGAGCCATGATAGGTCCATTAAAACCGTGTCACCAAGAAGTGCATGAAGGAGAAAAAAGAACATCTAAACATGCTCATGAAAGTACCAACAATTGAAAAGGGTGTGAAAACAAGCAACACACACATGAAATAAGAATCATAGCTAGTCAGGAGTGTCATGCATAGTCGGCAGGTATCCATAGTTGTATGACCGTACTATTTATGTAGGAGGAAACACCATACTTAGGTAGGCATTATTAGAGGTTTCCATACCAAACTCTTCATTGAAGGGTAGGGCCATTTTCTATTTTGGAAGATGTATGAGGGACCATTATATCAGCGGTTGGAGGAAAATTGCTTGGGTGATGCTCTCCCTCTTGTAGTTGGTAGCTGAGGCTTGTGGAACAAAAGAAGTGTGATCCAGATGAGGACACCTTGACCTTGAACTCTTCTAAGTTATAAATTTATATATGAACATGATCATGGATCAATTGTAATATGCATTTGAAAAGATGAGTTTATTCTACTTGGAATTATGTAATGTTAATTCATTTATGCAATGATATGTGTAAATTATTTATGCGATGTGAAATTATGTTATTGAAAAGGAAAAATTTCACTTTCATGTTTTTGGGAACTTGATTTATTCAATTTTAAGTTAAAACTTAGGTGAAAACAATAGAGTAAACTTTGGGCATGTTACAATTGATGTGACATACCAGGTTTCACAATTATCAACTTAGTTACTCAAGTTGGTCAATTGTAATGTGATTTTGGTCTCAAGGGTTCCATTGTGCTAGAACTAAATTTTATTTTTGAGAATTTATATTAGTATACTTTTTATTTGGTTTCACACAAGGGGGGAGATAGTGAGACACATGCAATATAAACCTAATTTTTTTCATTTGGGTGTATAATTATATGGTTCCCCTCAAATATACCTTAAAGATATGCGTGAGTAATCTTGGGGAATGTTATTTTATTGGATCATCAAGGGAGTAATTGATACACCTTGTGTTATGTGAGGACCAAATATATGATACAAGGGTTCTACCTAAGGCCTATATTTTTATGGATGAAACCACCTCACTTCATGGTTTTCTTAAAACATGCAATTGCTTAGCCAAAAATGAAAAAACCTCCAAAATAAATTATATTATATTAGAACACAAACTTTTTCTAGCACTTATGATGAAATCTAAGTCACTATAACCCTAATAAAAAGGAAAATAAAAAAAGAAGTTAAATCTATTTTTTATTTCCAAGTTTTCCCTATGGTGTGAGGAGAGAGCATACATAGTTGGACTAAAAATACATGAGTGAGTTAAAGAGAAGATAATACATGGTTTAAACCACACATATATACATAGATGAGTAAATAAAATAAATGTTAGTTGTACAACAAAGGTTAGTTTTTTTGAACTCTAATTTTTTAACCTATGATATTTGATGCGCTCAAAGAGAATTATAACAAAAAAATTCTCTACAAAGTAATATCAACCATGAACTACAAGCTTCCATCATCTTTGAGAAATAAACGTTGTTAAAAAATCACATTAAATTTACCAAACATGACTTGTTGAATAAAAATTTCAATAAATTCAAAAGACATTAAAGAACAAAAGAGAACACGTTATTCAATTCCAAAGGTTTTTTTTAGCATTTGAATGAAATTAATTTGCTAAAAAATAATTGATGATAGAATAAGTTTAGATTAAGCCTATTTAATATTCTTTAGTAATTTATATTAAATAATTGTTTGGGTGTTATAAAGTATGCCTATTATTAACAAGTGATTTCAGTGATAGATACATTGTTTGATTTTTGTACTAGTTACAAGAAAGTTCCTAATGTTCCCACAAAATTAGATGTGCAAGACATATTTTGTAATTGAATGTTAATGAAGAAAATTGGAGGTTTAAAAACATATTTTCTATTTCAAAATTCATATATTTAAAGTTGATTCTATTTATGAGATATATTTAAAATTTATGACCTTCTTAGGTGATTCACGAGTTATTTTGTTTAAAATTTCTACACCAGAAAAAAGGAAAATTGTGTAATTATATACAATAAACAAAAATATAGGTTGAAACACACACTATGCATTTCAACTTACACATGCTTAGTTTATCATTTCTAATATGTCTTTCATATATATAACCTTTTTTGTTGGTTCATAATTTATTTTATTTCAAATTTTAGGATTCATACATTCTCAAATCAAATATTGTCTAGTTGACAATTGGTGAAGAAACTTATATGTTTCTAAGTTGAAACATACATTATGAAGTCAAATTGGCACATGTTTAGATGTTTAAAACATGTAGATTGAAACACACATTGTGTAGGTTAATTTGAACATCTTTACTTGTTTACTTTCATCAATCATAAAATTAAAAAATGGATAATTTTCTTTATCTATTTTTTTTTACCTCTAGTTTATATTGAATTTATTATGTTTAAATGATGATAGTGTAGTTACTGTTTAAAAAAACAAGCACTTTGGTTATTATATTTAAAAATATTTTATAATTTTTTGGCTTCAATAAAACACTATTTAAACTTCATAAAATCATACATAGAATATATATATCAAACTAGCATTTAAGAAAAGCATACTTGAACCAATTTAAGACTCAAGGACTTAATGTTGTAAAATTTATTTCCTCGTAATCCTTCTTTTGTATACAAAATATATTAAACATTAAACAATAAAAATTTGATAAATACTTTATCAACCCACACTAAATATTTTAAATTGAACAACTAAAATCATATCTTTGTAGATAGTCCTAGGGTAGTAGATTTGATCGCATACTTATGCATTGTATTATCAAATTAGTTATATTACCTCAACATATTCATGCACTGCATTATTAATTAACACGTGTTCATATTGGGTATATCTCCCAAGAGGTTTGAGTACTAATGAGGAAATTCAAGGTTTTCCATTTATCATACTACAATTTTGACACTAGTTGATACAATGCCATTTTCTAAGCAACAACTTGAAATAAAGAAAAAGGGATCCTATGTCCCAAGTGCTTAGAACAATAGGATCTAGGTGCCTTTCTCTAAGATTTCATTAGGAAAGAGATCACAAGGGGTTAAGATTGACTTTTAACCTTGAGGTGAGCCAAACCAACCTTGGATCTTAGTTCCTTAAGATAGTAGGAAAGATTTGAGATAAATTTGGAATGATTTAAAATGCCTAAAGTAAATGGATGATTACACCTAATGCATAAAATAAGAAATTCCCAAAAATTGACAGACTAAAATAATAGTTTACCAACGGATCTAGGAAGTGCAGAGGACTGCAAAAATGCTCAAAAAAGTTGGTTTTGAGGTGTCCTCAAGAACTCATTCACCCTTGGGCGAATGGGTATTTCTACAAAGGTTTTAACCAAATTTTGAGGTCCTTTGGTGCAAGATTTGAGCTTTTGTTTGCCCCAAGTTTCACTGTCAGAAAGCCAAAAATAATTTCTAAATTTGAGTTTCCATGTCTTGACAACAATATTGACAACAAATGCAACTTTGTAAAAATGATCCTTCGATCAATTCTCAGTCCTTGTTCACCTGTAAATCTACACATACAAAGGGAGAAACGATGTTTTTATTGGGTGAATGGGGGTTTGCCTTGGTCAAACCCCAGTTTGGTAATTAGACCTTAATATTTAAATAATGATAAATGGAAGAAAGTGGTGAATGAACAAATATTGTTACAATTCACCAAACCCTTAATGACTGCCCTTAGAGGACTAAAGTCTAACACATCTCTCTAGGGCTTGGATCTTGCATGAATTGGCTTGATTGATTGCTTTATTTGATGCTTGAATGCTTGAAACCTACATCGCAATGTTAGCTCCAAAACATGACATGAACACACAAGAACTTTAACATGATGATACAATCTTGATTGTTGCTATAGATGACTAATAAATATGCTCTTCAATGCTCTTGACTATAATTTTTGCTCTTGTGAAAGTTTCCTTAATGCTAGATGTTTTGAATTGATAAAAATACTATGTATTTATAGGTGTTTATCTAATTTCCCAAAAATAGATTCCAAAATCCAACATTTGAAACTTGAATTTGAATCATTAAAATACCACCAAAAACATATTTTTAAATGGGTCTTCACACTTAGAGAGAACCCATTTTCCCTTGGGTCCTAGGACCTAAATCTAGGACACACAATTTCCAAGGTGTTTAAATTAATACTAGAAATTGTTTAATGTAGGTTTCCCTTTTTGAAAATGGGAATAATAAGGCTTTGGAATGCATAATTTGGAAAAGTAGAAGCTTAATTAAGTCTAATTAACTAAGGGGATGAAAACATAGTGTGAAATTTTAAAGGTATACAATTTTCTACACTACACAACTATAGAAGACATAAGCACATTGTAGAAGGTTTCTTTTATAATACATAAGGTCATAATATTAGGATAAAACTACATGGCATGATTTGGTCCTAGACTAGGTTACTTGATGTGAACCATCAAATTATAATAGAAAGATTCATTATAGATTCCATATAACAAGTCCAAAATCAATCTCCAAATCATAGACACCAATTATAACATTTCAACAAATGAATATCAAAAGTTTAATATTAGAGAATTATTTTTTATAGCAACCAAAATAATTTAATTGGAATAATAGGGTTATTTTTGTGTTGACTAAATATAGTAATAAATTTGAAGATTATAACCTTTTTTAATATAAACCCTTTGGGAGAGAATTGAATGATGGTGTTTGTAGAGTGCGGGTGGGTAGAATGAAGGTTTGCAACCTACATGCTTTATTTCTCTATTACATGTGCTCAATGTGGGTGGGATCTGTGATCATAGGGTTTTGTGTAGTGAGGGGTGTGCTTTTCTTTGTGTTTGGGATGGGATATTTTGATTGGATTTTTTATGAAGTTTTCTTGTTGTTCGATGCCTGCATAAGGTGAAGGAGTTTTGGGGAGGTTTAAGGAGGCATTCCTTGGCCCCATTTTTTTGACTATGACTTCAGGTGAAGTTATTAGCTTTAATCAAAATATGGATTTTCGGGCATCTTTACATGTGAATAGCCTATCTTTTTTAAATCATGTTGCTTACATGAATTTCCTAAATAAGGCTTTGGGGTGGAGGGGATGGCTCTATTTGGGGGTTCTCATATCCCAAAAACTAATGGATTTTTAGAGAGGATCTATGATAGTATAGTTTTGGTGATTCAACCTGACTCAATTGCGAAAGACATTGAGTATTTTTTGAAACATGCTTTAATATGAAAATTCATGGGGATGTAGGTTTCTCTTCCATTTTTGGAGTCTTAGGCTAGCTAAACATGGAACCCTAAGGGTGAAATGGAGGTGATGTTGATGGCCAATAAATTTTTTACGATCATTTTTAATTGCATGGTTGACTACAACAAAGTTATTGAGGGGGGATTATTTTCATAACCAAATTATTTTGTTCATCAAGCCATGGCATGTTGGTTTTAATCCTTCGAAGGACTTCTCGAATTGAGTTCCTAACTGGGTGCACATCCCTTGGTTCCCATTGAAATTTTCGGGGAATGAAATTCTACATATGGTTGCTCTGTTGTTGGGAAATATAGTGGGTCATTCTCAACAAACACTAGACAAAAAGGTACTTACTTTTGTGCACATTTGTGTTGAAATTGATTTGAGTAACCCTCTTCCAATTTCTTTGGAAATTCATGTGGGTTCATCTTCATGGGTGCAACAACTTGACTATGAGGCTATTCCCTTTTGATGTTGGTTGTGTCATGAATATGGTCATCTACAAAAAGATGTCCTAGGATCCACTCTTCAAATCCCCACCCTAACCACCCCCCACATAATCCTTCTAAGGAGGATAAAGGTAAGGCTCCTTTTTTGGGTGAAGTGGTAGATAAAGAAGGTTTTATTCCTATCAAGTCCCATAAAAGGAAACGAGGACAAAAAAGAACCTTCAAGGAGAGACATGAGGAGAAAGCTTTCAATCACTTTGATGTGTTGTATGACCTTATCCAAAATGAGGTGAACCCTTGTATGATGGTTCTGGGATTGGGCGTCTTGGAGGTGGATCAAGAGGGTACTAAGTCCATTGATTTTCAAAACATTCAGGAAGGTGGTATGATACTAGCTCAAATGGATATGGATCTAAACTTGATGGTTTCTACAAATCCTAAGGCCTCTGTAGCTATGTAAAGGCTTGAGGATTCAGACTTGGTTGAGAACACACCCCCTCTAAAGAAGATGGTGTCAGATTTAGAGAAAGTAAATAAGACTTCTCTTTCCTTAGGGATTCTTTAGAAAAATCCAAAGAAAGGGGTTTCTGAGAAACCCTCCAAGGCTAGGAGAAAGAAGGATCTGGACAAAATTAAGATGATGGGTGAGACGTTGGTGGAGTCAGGGTCTATCAAAACTCTTGACTCCCACTTTTCCAACTCCTAGAGATGATTATTCTCTCATGGAATGTGATGGGTTTGAACAATGGCCCTCAACAAAAATTTGTTCATGATTTGGTATGAATTCATTCACCAAATATGTTATTTATTCAGAAAACTAAACTTTCAGTGGAGAGTATGTGTAGTTTGGTGCCAAAACTTTGGTGGTGGGGTTACTTCCAATGTATTGGTGCTCAAGGTAATGTTGGGGTGTGGATTTCTTATGGAACCCATTGAAAATATACCCTCTTTGGTGGATTTCCAATAAGTATTCTATCTATGTGGTTGCTTTGAGTTTGGAGTCTAGAGAGGTTGTTCCTTATCTAATATTTATGCCCTAATTGATATCCTTGGAAAGTTGTGCCTATGGTCTCATATTTGGTTTATTCAAAGTACTAATCCTTCATATCCTTGAATTATTGTTGGAGACTTAAATGTTATTATTGATTTGGATGAAAAGAGGGGAGGAATGTTGAGGTTGGAACTATCTCCTTTTCTTCTCAAAGATAATATTTCTTCCTTAAATCTAGTGGATATAAATCCTAGTAATGGTCAATATACGTAGAATAATAGGAGGTATGGTAAGGATTGTACTATTGAGAGGCTTGATATGTTCCTGGTTTCTTATTTTTGGATTAGTGGATATTGGAATACCAGCTCTGAGATATTGGATTGGAGGGGATCAGATCATTGGCCAATTTAGCTTTCAACTTCATTGGCTCGTGCTACTAAAAATCCATCTTTCAAGTTTCAACTTATGTGGCAGCGTGGCTATGGGATCCTTCTCTACAAGATCATATGGCTAAGTGGTGGCACTAGGGTAGACCTGCTTTTGGCATTGTGATGTATTCTTTTATCAAGCAACTATAGTTTGTGAAGTATTAGCTCAAGGGGTGGAATAGGCAATGATTTGGCAATATCTTCCATGCTAAGGTAGCTACTTAGGCTAGTTTGGATGTTATCACTTATGGGATTAGGGAGCATAGACTTTCAACTAAATCTCTCAAGGAGGATTTGATGAATTTGAAATCTTTAGAGGAGTGTGAGCTATGGGAGGAGATTTATTGGAAATGCAAGGCACGAGTTGAGTGGTTGCAGGAAGGGGATAGAAACACTGATTTTTTCTTTAATTTTGTGAAGGCTAGGAGACATGGTAACTCGATCCCATATCTTGTGAACTCTAGGGTGATCATCTGACCTCTCTAGCGGATATTTATAGTGAGGATTATCGATATTTTGACTCTTTGTTTAGGGAGGATTCCCTTGATGTGACGAAAGAAGAAAATCATATCCTTACTTGTATTCCTTCTCTGGTTTCTATGGAAATGAATGAGCGCCTCATGAGCTTAATTTCCTTGGAAGAATTGGAGGCCACTATTTTTTAGATGAAGAAAGGGAAAGCTCCTAGTCCTGATGGGTTTTCGATAGAATTCTTTCAATAATTCTAGGAAATCATAAATTTAGATTTATTAGAGGTGGTGCATGAATCACAGGGGAAAAAATAGATGTTGAGGGCTATAAACTCTACTTTTCTTTCCCTCATCCCCAAATGTGAAGGGTATGATAGGCTAAGTTTATTCAGGCACATATCCCTTTGTAATGTGGTTTATAAGATTTTGTCTAAGTTCACTGAAAAAATATTGAAGTGGTGGATTAACAGGCTTGTCTCAGAGGAACAAGGGGAATTTGTGGTTGATAGGTAAATTTTGGATGGTGCGGTCATCGTGCTTGAAACTATTCATTCCATTATAGCCTCAAAAGAAAAAGCTATGTTTATCAAACTAGAAATGGAAAAATCCTATGATAGGGTCAAATGGTCTTTTCTGTAGAAAGTGCTTGGTGCTTTTGGTTTTGCTGAGGAGTGGGTAAAGTGGGTGATAAGTTGTATCATGACCACTTCCTTCTCAACATCGGTTGATGTGAGCCTCCCATCTTGTTCAAGGCATTCAGAGGTTTTCATCAAGGGGACCCTTTATCTCCTTTTTTATCCTCTTAGCTGAGGGTATAAGGAGAGTTATTAAGAGTCACGTTAATCAAGGTTTGATCCAAGGGTGGAATTGGGGTAATGGCTTGCCTCCTCAGTCTCACTTGCAATTTGTTGATGTGTGGTTAAGGTCAGGGAAGCTAATAATTTCCACAAGGTGTTGGACATTTACCTCATAGCTTCTGGACAACAAATCAATGAAGGTAAATCTTATATATTCTCCTTTAACACTCTTGTGCTTATTCAATAGTAGATTGCCTAAATTATGAGATGTCAGATTGATTATTTTCCTTTGACCTATCTTGAAATTCCTCTCTCCATTGGTACCCTACCTAGGGGATCTTGGTAAATTATTTTAGACAAGTTTCATGCGAGAGCGAATCACTGGACCCATAGGTGGTTATCTTTTGTGGGTCGGGTGCTACTTCTAAATTCGGTGGTATAGAATCTTCCCAATTATAGGTGTATGCTTCAGGTGGCTCCTCCAAGCTTTATTAAGGATTTGGAATCTCTCACTAGGATTTTTTTATGGTTTGGTATCTTGGCATCCTTGAATTGGAGTCTTGTGAAGTGGGAGACTATTTGTATACCAAAACAATTTGGAGACCTTGGCTTGTGGCAGACCAGTCTTACTAGTTTGGCTTTATCAACCAAGATATATATGAGATGGTGCATTGAACAAGACCATATCTAGGCCAAGATTATTTTTAATAAATACCTAAAGGGGGTGGCAAAGGAGGAGGTTTGTTGGTCTTCATTGTTGGGTAAAGGCTCTGTGATTTGGGAGACACTTTAAAATGGAGCTAAGCTGATCAAGGATGGTTTGTTTTGGATTTGCAACAAGGGGTATGATGCTCTCTTTTGGTATGATTTTTCCCCAATCATGAATAGGCATCCTAATCTATAGGATCTTTGTCACTGATTCTTGGAGGCTGGTTGGTCCTGGGTTGACGATTTCAAATCTATTTCGTTTTATGGGCATGTGGAAGTGTCTAGATGGAAGGAACCTAGTGAGTATCTTGTTGGGGGATTGGAAGAGGATTGTGTTGAGATAAGAAATATTTTTTTCTTTTAGAGAGTGCAACTCAACCAGGGAGAGGGATTTTGGCTTGGAGCCCAAATCCTAAGGGGTCTACATGATGGCTAGTCTTTATCAAGAGTTTATTTTTTAGAAGTACGAGGGGTTGGAAGTTTCATGGTGGAAAAAAATTTGGAATAAGTTTTCTTGGCCTAAGTGTAATTGCTTCTTATAGACTTTAGTTTGGAATAGATGCTTGACCTAAGATAATCTTCAGAAGCAGGATTTTCAAGGTCCATTTGTATGTGTTCTCTATGGCTATTATGAAGAGGATTCATCCCATTTGTTCTTCCAATGCCCTTTTTCTAAGCTTATTTGGCACCTTTGGTGGGGTATGTAGAGACATCCCTATGTTCATGCTTCTTCATTGATTGAATTTTGGAGTAGTTTAGGGAGGCCTTCGACACAAGCTTCTTTCCTCCTAATTGTGTAGAATATTGGTCTCACTTTCATCCTCTAGTAGATTTGTCTTGAGACGAACCGTAGGATTTTTTGTGGAAGTAAGTTGATGATTCAACATCTTTGGCAAAGAGTTGTTGGTATGATTCAAGAGATTATGGAAGCTAAATGTGAAATGTATTTTCCTTTAGAGAGGGGAGATGACGAGATTGTGAATAGCTTGGGATTGCATGGTCTAGTGTTTGACTCTTTCTATGTTTGAAGGGGTCACCATGCAAAAAAGAATGTTCAGAGAGTTGGTGGTTGGTCCTCTCCTTCAATACTGATGGCTCTTCAAGGGGTAATCGTGCACTTATTGGAATTGGTGGAATTGGAAGAGATAGATCTGGAAAGGACATTTTATTCTTTTCCATTCATAAGGGGTAGCAAAACAATAACTTCATGGAAGGTTTAGCGATTCTTTTTTTATTGAGAGAGTTTGTGCTCTTGGTTGGCACAAGATCATCTGTGAATCAGACTCTCAAATCATTGTTAATTTATTGACTAAGTAGAAGTTGGATGGGGTTAATTGGCATCTTGCCTCTATTTTTAGCCATATCCTATGACTGAGCTCCATGCTTAAGTATGTTTCCTTTACTCACATTCCACATGAGTGGAATAGGGTTGCTGATTATTTGGCCAAATGGGCTTCTGAGCATGCTAGTGGTTGACAGGTTGAAGGCTAGGAGTAGTTATCTCGAGATTATTCCCAAGATTTAGAGAAGATAATCTTGGAGGCCATGGTTGGATGATGTTTTTAGTTGGTTGGTCTTGTTTGGTGTTTTTCTCTTTTGTGGTTGTTTGTTGGTTTCAGGTTTCTTGGTTTTTTCTCTAGGTGTCTGTTTTGGACCTTGATTGCTTTGTACTAGTGATTTTTTGGATGCAATAAAAATTTTACCCTCTTTATACAGAAAATGATATCAACCCCTTTATAATTTTATCTTTCATTTAATTTTTATCTTTTCTTCACTTTGGAATTTCTCTTTCTTAAATGTGATATTGCACCTATTGAATAAGATTTCTTATAATGTTAGGAGTAATTAATTTTCCTACTATGAGTAGAAAATAATAATATTCATGTACACCTTCACTTGATATACACATGTATAGCCTACAAGTGCCACCACTATGTCATCAATTGTTGATCGATGGTGATTTTTGTCCCAACTTTGTTTAATCAATGTCACCTTTTTCTTAGTCAAATTGAATGAAATGATCCTTTGATTGGAATTTGAACTAATAAACTCATAATTAGACCAAATTAGTTAATCCACCAATTGGAAACTAAAGTCACAACCTTTAGACATTGTCTTTGATCCATGCTTGTAGATGCCTATATAATTATATGTAATGCTTTGTAATCAATTAATTGATTTTATCTTCATCTCTCCATATTGTTAATATTGGATTATAAATCATATTTATATTTTACATTTTTTTTGTTTGTATCTAGCTTTTTGTAACTTTTTTCATTCACCTAGATGTAGGCTTGTGTTTGGTTTCTTATTCAATCATATACAATGAAATTAGTTGACAATCTACCATTTATTTTTTACATCTTGATGATGAACCTGAGTTGATTTGAAACATCAATGTAAAAAGTATCAAACAAATATATCTAAAACTATTACTTTCAAAGTAAATATTGAATGCCCATTATCTAATCTAAACAAATATTAGATTATTGTTTATCTTGTTATCTATAAAAATGAAATTTGTATATGTATTTTGTTTCCCATACAGTTTAGTTCCCATTTCAAGAGATTGGATTAATAGATTGAAAAATGATATAATCTTATCAAAAATTGGCTTCCTTCCCCCATGTTCTTACTCATCTATTGCATGCATTTGTACACTAATTTTTTGTTTGTATCTAGCTTTTTGGTAATTATTTCATTCATCGACATCTAGTCTCTTGTTAAGATTCTTATCACTATTAAGGTTTTCAAAGTTGTATTTATTGATTTCACATCTAATTTGGAGATCTAGTCTTTATTTTACGCTCATTTTCAAATTTCATATATCATGAAATTTTTCTAAGTTGTTAAGTCTACAAATGATTTACATTTGATCATCATCAATTTTGTGCATTTTAATTTGGAAGGATTATAAATATTAAATTTTATTTATATTTAGAGAAATATGTGTAGGAATGTCAATTTATTATCAAAATCAATACTTGACAATTAGAAATAATAGTAAATAGTAATTAAGCCCTAAATAAATGACAAAAAAAATTATTAACAATAGTAGGCATTTCTTGTGACTACTTGTAGATTAGATTGTGTTCTAGTTTTTGCATCAAGATTATATTGTGATATAGTTTGTGATTGTTTATGATGAAGCAAAAACTAACACACAATATAATCCAGAAGCAGTCACAACAATTTCATGGATTGAGAAACATAGTGTATTTTCACCTATAAATTTCTATAGAAAATAAAATCCTAACACAATAAATCAAATCTAATATTTTTATTCAAGCCTACACAACATAAAATTAGGTATTTAACATAATTTCTAATGATGAAAACTCATTTTATCAAACATCACCAACTTGAACTCAATACCATGTTGCCTACACCTTTTTAACACATTATGGATCAATATAAAAAACAACTAAGGAACACATGAATTTGAAAGACATTTTATAAATCATGTACTAAACTTGTGTAGGTTAAAAAAAACCAAGTGTATTTCAACCTACAAATTTCAATAAGAAATTAAATCATGACACAATAAATCAAATCTAATGATTTCTATATGAGCCTACAAAACATAAATGTAGGTAGCCACTTTAGTTGGAGTGCACATAGCTCCATTATATCGAGATAAAGGTTTTGAAATCTATCCATGTCTTTGAGATAAATTTAAATGATAACAAATCCTTTCATCAAAACCATTAAGCTCAACTCAATACCAAGTTTCCTACATCTTTCCAATAGATTATGAATGGACTAAGAAAGGAATACATTTGAGAGACATATTAGAAATCATGAACTAAAAATGTGCATTTTTTGAAAGGAAATATGCAACCTCCCAAGATAATTTTCACATAGTCCAAATAGATAAAATCATGCAAACAAGTATTTAGAATCTATATGAAAAAGAATAGACAACATACCATCAAAATATGACACAAGATATACTCTAGGAAAACCCTTGAGAGAGGAAAACCCATCCTCCAAAAGCATCCATCACTCATGTATTATTAAAAAATGAAACCATTACACTACATCTTCAAATTTTTCCATGAACACATTTGAAACCAAAACTCTCTACAAGCACTTCATGTGAATAAGCATGTAACCATACATCCCATACCATGCTTCAACCTTCAAAAATGAAATCAAGAGATGCTCTCAACCCCATTAGCCAAAATGGCCAACTAGCCAACTTTAGACAACTACCCATGTGCTTGTTTTTATAGACATAAGCTTGCACAAAACCACCAAGTGGTATTACATAAAACCGTGTGACTAATACCATGAGCTTACAAAACCATTAACCCCCACATTTACTTTTTGGTACTAAGTTTTATCAATACTAAATATTTCCCCAATGTGTAACCCTGCATTAAATATTTATCACAATGTTACATACATCATATAAAGTGGTTTTAATTCTATTATTTTTGGTGAGTTTGCTTTGTTCTATTTGTTTAAGACTTTCTCTACTATTTTGGGACTTATGTGTTGTTAATGTGTTGTTAACGGTTTGTTGACCTAGTTTATTCCTACATAATTTTTTGTTTAAAGGTTCAACACCTTGGTTATGCTTCTTTTAATATAAAAAACATATAAAGTGGACTCAAGAATGCTAACCCATGAGATGCACACATCCCTAGATCCCCTAGGTACACCATAAATAATAAAATATTACATTATAACATTATGAAAGGTGGACAATGCACCTTTTCCTTACCTCCACTTGTTGTATACATTACATAAGGGGTAAACAATTAAACTCAAACGTCAACAAGGGAAAAATCCTTATAGCCACATATACCATCAAGGAATCAAAGTTATCCATGTGCTCCATCAAGATACTTGAAACAAGAATCATAGAGACCACCATATCAAACATGAATTCTCTCATAATCCATCATACCAACATTTACAGAAATAATAAGCCATCCAAAGATATCTCACACTATTTCTCACAAAGAACCATAAGTCCTACCTCCAACCGATCTATCCCAAAAAAAAAACACTCAATCCAAAGGTAACAAATATGAATCAATAACTATCAAGATATAGTTACCATAGCTGAAATAGCAACCACAACTAGTTGCTAACACATCCAAATATCCATATATCAAAGGTATACAAATAATAATAATTGAATCTCATGCCATCAACATATACAACCCATAACATGCAATCGCAAGCTTCGAGTGCTAAACCTATCAATGAAGAACATATGCATCTAAGAAATCCCACTGCATAGGTAATTTCAAATCAAAAAATGATTAAGGCTTCCAAATATCCACCAATATAATCACATAGAAGGTGTAACTAACATCATAGTACCAAGGAACATCTACAATGATATACAAAACCTACAAACAAATATGGTGCAAACAAATATCACCACAAGTCTCCATAATGCTCCTAAGTTATTCACACTCAAAAAAGGAAAGAGATAGAGTAACATCCATGTTGTCCTCAAAGAATAGTGAAAAAAACATGACCACCAACACAGTGATCGCCATAACTGAACACAGGACCTCAAATCCAACGCCATGCAAATAAAAATATCTAGGAAGAAGAACAAGAATAAAGAGAGAAGTTGCAAATCAAAACATGTAACATATCCTTCTACACACATCTCTAAATGCTCTAGTTGTGATAGTATTGTTTCCTCCATAAAACCCCAAACATAATAGAATTATCCACATCTAACCATGACTAAGATGTATGCATCTCAAATCAAAGGAAGATCAAACCAAATTCATTCCCAACCAAGGGAATAAGCCTAATAATATCTCCTAAAATCAACATCAATGAATGAGTTCATAATGCATAAGAAAATAAACATGTCAACATTCTCAAATGAATCCTCTAGAAATAGAAAACCATAGCTCAAGGTCCATATGCATGAGAAGACAAAGCATAAAAAATAATGCATCTAAAAACAATAATGGGTAATACCTCTTAGATGATAAACATCGAGTAGACCAAGAGTGGGGAATGGGAATGCTACTTCAAGATACCCAAGTCATCATGAATCATCCAAAAACAAACTCCTCATAGATCCATGTTGAACTCACATCCAACCAAGGTGTAGGCTCCTTAGACTTTCTTCTTGAAACCTCATCAAAGAGTATCCATCTCAACACATGTCTTTAATTGCAAGAGATCTCCTAGCCTCACCTATGTCTCCAAATATCCATGAGTACCTGTAACTGATCAATCCATGCCAAGCTCCAAATGCAACATAGAACCATCATGAAACTCTCAAGAAAATTACCAATGCACTCAATACAAATAAAACCAACCAAGATCGAAGTCAAAGCCCCAATAACATATCAGGAACACATCATGGCTTCATGATCTCACATATCCTCAAAATAAGATTATATGCTCCAATGAACATATCATGCTCCCAAGAGCACTTGTATCATTCCAAAAATATAACTGGTAATCAAGAGAAAACAAAGACACTACCAAAGCCATCCTATCAAAATAAGGATCACATGTTAAATGACAAAACATAATCAATATCTCAACCAAAGACTCCAAGATTCCTCCATGGTATTGGGATGCCAACCTCTCCAAACCACATGAATATAACCATCTCCTATCAATAAAACCCAATATTTCAATGAAATCTCAATGTATAAGAAAAAAAATCGCATAGCTCCTCCATGACACTAACAACCACTACAGAAGATTATCCACCACCAAGTGATGAACCCACATCATTTCTGAAAGTTCTCACTAAATTGTGATATCAATCTCTCCATGGCATCATGAAAACCATATCCTAAGTGAATATCCTCCATATCCCCAACACAATCGAAGAAATCAACACCAAGAGCTCTAAAAATAAAGAGTAAAATCATGATCTCCAAACCAAAAATATAAAACATTGCCAAGCCATCATTGTCACAAGCTTCCATTGAATAGTGTAATCAAGCTATCCATGAAATCATGATAAAAATATCCTAACTAAAGATGTATCAAAGGTCCTCACACAATCAAAGTGAAACATAGAAAAATATGTTGGATAAAAGATGAGATTAATGATAAAGGGGGTATGATGCACCTATTTTCCTAGTTTCATTCAAAAAATGTGCTACAAAGTACAAATGAGAAACAATAGCTAAATCTAACCCAACTAATAGTCAAAAGGAAAATTTGGAAAGGGTAAAATGTTGTGTACCTATCACTAAAGATGTTTTTTTAGACCTCACTGAGGACTCATTCGCCCTATGGAAAGTGGGTCTTGGCTAGGGTTTTGAAAAATCATTTTTTGGGTTCTATTATGCCAAGTCTACACTCCCAAATTCTAGTTTTTCACTATCATAAATCTGAAAATAAAACCTGTAGCTCAGTTTCCATGATTTGACAAATTTTCTTGCAACTTTACAACTTTCTTAAATGTTTCTCTTCAAATTATCTTCAACCTAAAGTTTGCAATCACACACCAAAGAGAGAGAAAAATTGTTTGTTAGGGAATGGTGGTTTTCCTTGGTGAAACCCCATTTTGGTAATTAAACCTTGAAATGAAATAGAAAATCATGAAGGAATGATGAATAAACAAATCTATGTAACAACTCACCAAACCTTATTTGAAACTTGGATAACAAGTCTGAAAACTAGCATGAAATAGCCTCAATGAATGTAGATCTTGATCATGAAACTTGATGTGAAACAATGCCTTTGATATGCTTAAATTTATCTTGAACACTACATCAACATATGAGCTCAAAAAACATGCATGATGCAACAAATCTTTGACATGACAATGGAATGTTGATTGCTGAAATAATCTTCAATAATTATGCTCTTGAATTCCTTAGAAATGCTCTTGAATTTCTCTTGATCATAAACTTGCTATTAGGACTTGCTCGTAAAGCTTCTAGGTGAAACTAAGTGAAATAACCTTATATTTATATGAATCTTAACATTAATTCCCAAAATTCAAATATCACTAGTTGACATTGAATTATAGATTTGAAATCATTAAAATACCGCTAAAAACATATTTCAAAGAGGGGTCCTAGGCCATTTACCTAGGACACACATTAGACAATGTTAAACATTATGTAAAATTAGGGTCATAGGACTAAGTGAGGACCCATTCGCCCTATGGCGAATGGGTCCTAGATCACTTACCTAGGATACACATATTCCAAAGTTAAGTGTTATGAAATGGCATTTATGATTGTCGGGTTTTATCCCTCATAATTTGCAATTAATTAGGCTTGGATTTGAATTAAAGGTGCCAATTAAGGCAAATTAACCTCAATTAAATTAATAAATCCATAGATTAATATGAAAGTGTAAACATACACCTTACAACATCAAAAACAAGGCACAATTAAGTCCATTTAATTTAAAAGGGCCCTAAACTTAATGTGAATATGAAAAACATATTACAACACTAAACTAAGGCATAATTAAGCTCATTTTATTAGATTAATTATTCCCAAATTAAGCACAAAGAACTCAATTGTAACACCAAGAGCTCCTAAAAGGTAAAGTAAATCCATGATTCTCAAACCAAGAAGAAACACCATCACAAACAAACATGAATCAATTCAACACCACCAACAATGCACCTAGTAATACTATCTCTCCACCTCAATGTGATGACTAAACCAATTAAACAAGTGACTAACCAAGCTAGAAATCTGAATTTGCATCAATATTGAAGCATCTATGGGTATAGACAACCCACATTCGAGTCATATTTGTAACCTATAAGTATAAACAACCTACTACATTGCACAACTCGTAGATCCAATAATGCAACATACAAACTCAATAATATATTGATAATCATGTCAAATAAGGATAATCAAATATGTACATGTGATTATACAATGAATCAAACAACGAATCACCAAGATTCAATTTGTCATAAGCTCATAAAACTACTATAGTAAAAAATAACCCATAAACAACTCAGATGAAAATAAAATAAAATAAAATATGTCAAAACATCTCCAAACCTAATCTACTATGCAGTTCTATGAACAATCTTTTCGTTGACAATAATACGTCTAAAATCTAACTCTTTATACACAAGTTATGACCTCTTTATGTTTGAAAATAAAATTCAACTTTCAATAAGAATTTCGCTATCAAAACATAAAAACCTATAAAAACCATTGATACCATAATGTAATGCTCGAAACCGCCTTTCCAATGACTATAAAAAGTTGACAATTTGACACCTGAGGTGAAAGATATGCCTCTTGGAAAAAAATTTGCTCAATTTGACTATCAGGTGGTAGCAATGGTGGCCCTCGAGTGGTGCTCAAGCTAAGGAGACTTGCAAAAAGTATTAAGGTGGATTTAATTTTGTTTGAGCCCCATAGGGCTTGAGGAATGGTCCCCTTGTGGACTGGGGGGCTAATTCCTGTCGACACTGATGCCCACCAACTGGGGGTGATCACCAATTAGTAGCAATACCTTGCAAGTACAATTGATAGTGGGTACCATAGGGTACACTGCTACTAATAAGTACCTATAGCCTGTGTGGAGGTCTACATACCCCCCAACATTTATAATTTTAAAAAAAAATTATTTTAAAATTATGCAAGAATAATTTAATTATTATTATTTTTTCCTCTACAAACACATTATATGATCGTACTGTTGTATGATAGGGCTAAGAGAGCAAAAAAAATTGCAATTTTTTCTCAATAACCAAAATAGGCTAAAATTTATGTCAATCTTCATCTCCTGGGCCTCTTGGATCCAATGGTGAGGTTTTCTTTGTTCCAATGGGTCATTTGAAACACTTTCCCTACAAAACCCTCATGGTGAACACCAAAAAAAAATCCTTTTTCCACCAAAGATTCATAAACATAGATCTACAAAAAATAACCATAGATTTGCAACCTCAAAACCCCAAATTTGCAAAAATAACCTCCACAAAACCCTCATACCTTGCAAAGTCTTCATTCTTTCATGCCAAGCCCTAGATTCAACAATGCACCATATCTAATCCAACAAGGGTTATTCAAACCGCGACCATTTCTCTTATACCAAATGAAAGGAAATATGCAACCTCCCAAGGTAACTTCCACATAACCCAAATAGAGAAAATCATGCAAACAAGTATTCATAATCCATATGAAAAATAATAGACAACATATCATCAAAAGATGAAACAAGATATACCTTGGGAAAACCCTCGAGAAGGAAAAATCTAGCCTCCAAAAACATCTATCACTCATGAATTATTCAAAAATAGAACCATTATAATACATATTCAAAGTTATCCATGAACTCTTTTAAAACCAAATCTCTCTACAAGCACTTCATGTGAACAAGCATGTAACCACACATCCCATGACATGCTTCAACCTTCACAAATTCAATCAAGAGATGCTCAACCCCTTAGCTAAAATGGATAACTATCCAACCTTAGACAACTACCCACATGCTTTATTTTATGGACATAAGATTGCACAAAACCACCGAGTGCTATTACATAAAACCATGTGACTAATACTTGAGCTTACAAAACTATTAACCCCCACATTTAATTTTTGGTACTAAATTTTCCCAAGATTAAATATTTCCCCAATGTGCAACCCCACATCAAATACTTATCACAATGTTACCTAAAATATATAAAGTGGCCTCAAGAATGCTAACCTATGTGATGCACACATCCCTGGATCCCTTAGGTGCACCATAAATAATAAAACATTATGCAAGGTGGACAAGAGACCTTTTTCTAATAGTTTGAAAAGTACAAAGTGTATTCCAACTTACTATATTCTCTATTAATTTAAATAGTAACACAATAAATCAAATCTAGTAATTCCTACACAAACACACAAAAAACATAAAATTAGGTAGTTATTTTAGTTAGGGTGTACATAGCTCCATTACATGAAGATAAAAGGCTATGATATCTATTCATGCCTTTGAGATAACATTAAATGAAAATAAATCCTCAATAGTGCCACTAACGCACAAAAAACATAAATGCATATATTTTGAATAGATTATGAATGAATTAAGAAAGGTATAAATTTGAGACATATCAAAAACCATGAATTAAACATGTGTAGGTTGAAAATAATAATATGTATTTCAACCTACAAATTTATATACAATACAAAATCCCAAGAAAACAAATCTAATCTAATAATTTTTATACAACCCTATAAAAAAATAAAACTAGGCAACCAATTTACTTGGAGTGCATATAACTCCATTACGTCAAGAAAAAAGGTTGTAAAATCCAACCATACCTTTAGCATAACCTTGAATGATAATGAATAATCTTATTAATTCCAAAAACCTTAACTCAATACCACATTGTGTGCATCTTTTTAACACATTATAAATCAATATATGAATCAACTTAGAAATGAATAGATTTAAAATACATGTTACAAATCATGTACTAAACTTGTGTATATTGAAAAACATGAAAATTTCTATGAAATAAAATCCTAACACAACAAATCAAATCTAAAAATTTATACAAATTCTTACAAAACATAAAATTAGGTAGCCACTTTAGTTGGGTTGCACATATCTCTATTGCATTAAGACAAATTTTGTGAAATTTAGTCATGCCTTTGAGATAACCTTGAATGAAAACAACAAGTTTCATTAACACCAACCTCAATTTACTAGAACATCGTCCACATATTTCTAACACATTATTTAAATCAACTAAGAAAGGCATAAATTTTAAATATATATTAGAAGTCATGAACTAAACATGTGTAGGTTGAAACCTACAAATTTTTATACAAAATAAAATCCTAACAAAATAAATCAAATCTTAGAATTCTATACAAAAATAAAGAACGTAATATTAGGCAACCACTTTGGTTGGAAGCAAATAGCTCCCTTCAATGAAGAGAAAGGTTGAAAAACCCAGTCATGCCTTTAAAATAACATCAAATGATAATGACTTCTTTTGTTGACACCATTAACCTCAATTAACTATGACATTGTCTATATCTTTTTAATAGATTATGATCAACTAAGGAATGCCTAAATTTGAAAGGCATCCTATAAATAATCAAATAAAATTGTGTAGGTTGAAAAATATAGTGTGCATTTCAACTTGTAAAATAATATTAAAATCTAAATCTTAACAAAACAAATTAAATATGATAATCTTTATACTTCCTAGCAAAACATAAAATTAGGTAGCCATTTCAGCTAGGGCTACACTTGAGTGCACAAAAATTCATTACACCGAGACAAAATTATGAAATCATGTAGGGTTTTATATAGAAGAGATGATGGATATCTAGAGGTATCATTTTATTTTGATTCAAATAAAATGAGACCTTTAAACATCCATAAATTTTGAAGCAAGTGATTAACTTGATGGGTTCTATGTACCTAATAGGTTTAAACTACAAAAGTATCATTTTATTTTGTATGGATAATAAACACTACATGGTGTATTAGGCATATTTTAAATAAACTAATGGATGCATATTTTAAGTGATTAACATTATCAATTATACAACCCTAATTGGTTTTCCATGCAAGGGCATCCAAAAGAAAATACTTTGAAGACCCAAAGGGCCCCATTAGATCTACTGAGGAAATCCCTAAAATAATTTCATGGAACCCATAGGTAATGAAATTAAGGTGGGAGAATCCAATAAAGGACCATCCAACCATGAAACCCACACAAACGAAAACAACCAACAAAAAGTTCATAAAATACAGGATTTATCCTAGGAAAAGCCTTAATAAGGGAGAAAAATCTCCAAATATTTCTCATCATATTATTGAATCGTTAAACAGATTATAATTTATTACAATGGGAAATCCCAAACACAATAACACATAAATTTAGAAACACTACTTCCCAACTTGTTGAAAGCGACCATCTATTGATCTCTAGTATAAGAATGATACTCCTATATGTCATTTTTAACTAGCCAAATTATACCCTATATATCATACTCCTTATTGTCTCACTCAATCTCTTATTCGTCGCTCCCTCATTGCTATACTTGACCCATTATTCCTCTACTCTTTCATAGTATTCTTTTCTTGATTACCAATGTTTTGAACACACACACATATTGTTCCTAATTTTTCAACATGATCTACATCAACCTTGAGGTGGCACAAAGCTTAGAACCACATAAAATGCCTCACTGACTCAAAATAAAAAGTTTACAAATATCAATGGTTCAATGGTGGTGAATCTCTATAAGGTACAACGTAAAATTCTCCAATAGTTATCCCAATCTTCCAAAATTCATCCTTGGCACAAACCAAAAATAACCTATCATAAATCAAAACAACTCTACCTAGACACATTTCCAATTTGTAGACATATGAAATTCCACGTTACCAAATTTTGTTTATCCAATCAACTTTCATCATAAACAAAAGACAAATAAAACTTACTAACAAAACTACTATGAAAACCATAATATCTACTTCTTCAATGTGGTGAAATGTGCAAACTTTATCTACCATAGTTAACCATAATGTTACACATATAATTGTCAAGCTAAACCATAATTTACACTTTATTAGACATGATAAAAAAAAACATGATGCCAAGGGATGTGCTTGTGTTAGACTCATGGGGTAAACAAAAAAATGGGTTTGTCATTTTCCAAGATAGTTTATCCCTGTTTGGAGATTTTAGCCCACTATCTCATCAACTCATTTTTTCCACCTCCTTAGGTATGCTTCAAGTGATCCATCTCAAGTAATAATCTCATCCATATTATTTTTCACCTTATTTCTCTAGTCATGCTTTGCACTACTTGTTTCTAGCTTTTATTCAATCACAACCATTTGCCTTTTCTATCAACCAACCCCTCACATATGGACTAGTCTCTTTCCTAGCAGTTGAGTACCTTAGAATTGTTTGTCTTTCAACAATTACAAGGTCTTCAATACAATTCCTCATTCTCTTGTTATTTTTTATTTTCCTTTGGATTGCTTCCTTTAAGTGACCTCCCTTTGTATTGCAAATTATCTATGCTAGTGTTGCCACTTGTTTCAACAATATCGCACACCTATGGAATAAATACATATCTCTCCTTCCTAATGCACAACACCACACTGTTGTAGAATTATCCCTCACTTTCTCTTGGTGGAATTAACTTGTGCTTTTGATGATCCTTCCATATGGTATAGGCATTAGTCCCAACATCATACATCCCATCTCTATTAAATTTCCATGGTGTTCCCAACAAAAAATGACACACGTACATTAGAACAATGTCACATAGAACCTCATAATTAAAAGGAATTTGAGTAGATAGTGCAAATTTTTCTAGTAGCTTAACAAAATTTTATAGTTTCAAATGTACATTCAAGATAACATAAACATATAATCTAACAAAATAACATAGAACACAACTTATACATGGCGAAAACCCTTTTGGGAGAAAAAAACCACACACCAAAACATAGCCCAATGTGTTATTAGCAAGTAGAGTTTACAATATAATTGCAAAGCTATGCTCTTGTAGGAGTAATTTTGGTAGTGTAACGATACTTGTGAAAATAACCACTATAACTCCATAATATAAGTGCTTAATATAGATGATTTTCAATGCATAAAATGGATGCTTAAAAAATGGTACACGCAAGACTAAAGATTAACAAACAAGGCACCAAAAATAGCTACACACACAAAACAACAACTTGCCAATTATCATCACAACTGCACATACAAAAGTGCAACCTATCAAATATGAATAACACTGCAAGACATCCACTTAACATACTACTCAAATATTTCAAGAATTGCACCTACATGCATAAATCTATCTGTAATTGAAACTTCCAAACTTGACTCCTTGGAAATAGAATCTATCACTAGTAATTGACAATTCAACATGAGTTAACTATCAACTATGACTCTAGTCAACTCATACAAAGTAGGACACTTGCCTCCTAAAATTAGGAACTATGTCACCCATGCCACTTCACATGTAGGATGATAAATCAAAGTACCACTCCCAAAAATGAAATCATCAGGTGAACATACAATTAAATTACATGGAAAAATTATCAACAAAATAATAATATTAATAATTAAATAATCAATAAGAATTAAATTCAAAAAGATAATATAACTAGAAGAGCTAGAGGGAGGGGCTTCATCGAGAGGGTCAATTGCCAATGATTGTGTTGGCAGCAAGGTTGAGAGATATCCTTCTTGAGGCGTCTATTGCAATTTATGTGATAAATTGATTAAAAAAATAGACATGGAGGAAGCAATTATTAGGGTTAGGGTTATAATTAGATATAGAATTACAACCAGGGGTAAGGTTAGGGATACATATAGAATTAGGATTAGGGTTAGGGTTAGAGATAGAATTAAGATTAGGGTTGAGGTTAGTGTTAGGATTATGGTTAGGGTTAGGATTAGAGATATAATTTGGATTAGGGTTGGGGTTAGCTTTAGGATTCAAAGTAGGGTCAAGGTTGGGATTAGAATCAAGGTTAGTGTTAGGATTATGGTTAGGGTTAGGATTAGAGATAGAATTAGGATTAGGGTTGGGGTTAGCTTTAGGATTTGGGATAGGGTCAGGGTTGGGATTAGAATCAAGATTAGGGTTAGGGTTATGATCAAAGATAAAAGTAGGATTGGGGTAGGGTTATGGATAGAGATAAAATTGGGGTTAGGGTTAGGGGTAAAGATATAATTAGGGTTAGAGTTAGGGTTTGAATTAGTGTTAGGATTAGGATTATAATTAGAGATAAAATTAGAATTAGGGTTGGACTTAACATCAGGGTTAGGGTTAGGGTTATGAGTAAGGTTGTGGTTAGCAATAGTATTAGGGTTAGGGTTATGTGTAAGGTTGGATTTATTACCAAGATTAGGGTTAGGGTTATGATTAGATATATAATTAGTATTAGGAGCAGTTTTATGGTTGGGGATAACATTAGTATTAGGCTTAGAGTTTGGGTTATTGTAAGGATTAGGGGTAGAGTTGGGGTTAACATCGGGATTAGGGTTAAGATTACACATAGAATTATGATAAATGGTAGGGTTGGGGTTATAATTTTGGTAAGAGTTAACATTCAATCAAGATTTAATTAGGGTTATGATTAAGGTTTATATTTAGTTAGGGTTAGGGTTCAACTAAGGTTATGATAGGATTCAATTACAATTAGGGTTAAATTTAGGTTAGTGTTTGGCTTTAATTAGAGTTAGGGTTAGGTTTAATTAGGGTTATAGTTAAAATTAATATTGCTATTAGAATTAGGATTATGAGTAGGGTTACAAGTATAATTAGGGTTAGTGTTAGAATTAGGTTAAATTTTAAGATTATAATTAGAGTTGAGGTTAAAGTTTAAGGTTATAATTAGGGTTAGTGCTAGAATTAGGTGAAAGTTTAAGATTATAATTAGAGTTGAGGTTGGAATTAAACCTTAACCCTTACCCTAATTCTAAAACTAACACTAATTCTAATTATAGCCATAATCCTAACCCTTACTCTTACTCTTACTTTAACCCCAACCCTAACACTCAATAATTCTAACTCAAATCCTAACTTAAATTCTATCTCTAACCCTAACACAAACCCTTATTTTAAAATTAATATTTAAGAAATTATAATTGTAACCCTAACCATAACCCTAACACTCAAACCATTTTAACCCAACTTGATTTTATAAATAAAAATATTTCTAATTGTAACCCTTAAATTTTAACTCTAAACCTAACCATAAAACTCACATTAATTCTAAGTTGAGCCCTAGACCCTAATTATAACTTGAACCCTAATTTATTCCAACTTGAACCCTAACCATAAACCCTAATTGTAATTGAATCCTATCATAACCTTAGTTGAACCCTAACCCTAACTAAATATAAACCTTAATCATAACCCTAATTAAATCTTGATTTATTGTTAACTCTTACCAAAATTATAACCCTAACCCTAATCCTAGTTTAATTTTAACCCCAACCCTAACCTTAAGAAGCTTTACCTTTGAACCTTAAACCTAACCCTACACCAATTGAACCCTAATTATAACTCTAAACCTAACCTTGATCTTAACTTGTAATTCATAATCTTAATCCTCACCCTAACCCTAATATAAATATAACCCTAATTGAATGCAAACCCTAACCTCAACCCTAACCCTATTGAAATTTAACCCTAATTGAACTCTAACTTTAATTGAACCTTGCCCCTAATTAAGCCATAACCCTAATTGAATTCCAATCTTAAACCTAACCCTAACCCTAATTGTAATAAAAACCCCATATCTAATTATACTACTAAATGAACTCTAATCGTAATCCTAACCCTAATTAAAACATAACTCTAGTTGTACCCTTACTCTAACTTAACATTAACCCTAACACTAACTTTGATTGTGCCTAACCTTAACCCTAACCATAGTTGAGTCCTAACCTTAACCCTAACCATAACCATAGTTGAGTCCTAACCTTAACCCTAACCCTAAAACGAACCTTTACCCAAAGCTTTATGTTGTAACTATAATCCTAACCCTAATTAAACCCTAATCAAGAACCCTAACTATAACATAACCTTAACCCTAATTGAACTCTAATTGAGCCATTTTCAAAGGTAACCCTATTTTAACCCTTACCCTAATTCTAGAAAACTAACACTAATTCTAATTATAACCCTAACTCTAATTCTATCTCTAACCCTAACACTAATCCTTATTCTAAAATTAATAATAAACTATAATTGTAATCCTAACTATAATGCTAATACTAAAACCATTTTAATCCAACTCAATTTTATAAATAACACTATTTCTAATTGCAACCCTTAAATTCTATCTCTAAACCTAACCCTAACACTCACATTAATTCAAACTTGAATTGTAGACCCTAATTATAACTTGAAACCTAATTTATTCTAACTCAAACCCTAACCCTAGCCCTGAACCCTAATTGTAATTGAATCTTATCATAACCTTAGTTGGACCCTAACCCTAATTGGATATAAACCTTAATCATAACCCTAATTAAATCTTGATTGAATTTTAACTCTTACCAAAATTATAACCCTAACCTTAATCCTAATTTAATTTTAATCCCAACCCTAACCCTAAGCTTTATCATAGAACACTAACCCTAACCCTACATCAATTAAACCCTAATTTTAACTCCAATCCTAACCTTGATCTTAACTTTTAATTTATGATCCTAATCCTAACCCTAACCCTAATAGAAATATAACCCTAACTATTACCCTAATTGAATGCAAACCCTAACTTCAACCCTAACTTGAATATTTATCTTAGAAATCTAACCCTATTGAAATTTAACCCTAATTGAACTCTAACTTTAATTGAAGCCTACACCTAATCGAACCCTAACCCTAATTGAATTTTGATCTTAAAACTAACCTTAACCCTAACCCTAATTGTAATGGAAACCCCAATTCTAATTATACTACTAAATGAACCCTAACCCTAATTAAAATATCACTCTAGTTGAACCCTTGCTCTAACTTAACATTAACCTTAACACTAACTCTAATTGTGCCTAACCCTAATTGAATCTTAATCCCAACCCTAAAACTAACCTTTATCCCTAGCTTTATCCTATAATTGTAATCCTAACCCTAGTTAAACCCTAATTATAACATAACCTTAACCCTAATTGAACTCTAGTTGAACCATTTTCAAAGGTAACCTACTTTAATCCTAATCCTAATCTATCTATACCCCAACACTAACTCTCCCTAATTGAACCCTAACCCTAACTAAACCTTGACCCTAATCAAATCGTAATCATAATCATTTAACCCAATTTTAAATAATAATAAATACATAAATAATAATGTTATATAATTTATTTTTAAACTATATAATAAAGTTATGTGTAAATGTAATTGTTAGTTGCATTTTTTTTTTAAAGATATATATATATGCTAGTTTTAAATATATTAATTTAAAAACAAGTATTTCTATATATAATAATAAATTTATTATATTTTCTTTGTATTTAATGTTGTAATTTGAAATTGATTATAGATTTGCTCTTATTATGAAAATCCATTATATTAGATTCTATATTTATGTTTCTATATTTTTTTTTGGATAAAATCTTTAGTAAATTTTTCAATTTATAATATTTAATTTTCTAGTTTTTTAATTTTAAATACATTAATTTGTAAATTTAAAAAAAAAACAATTTTTTCATTACTTTATTATTTTATTTCTATTCTATTATTAAAAAATCATTTTACCATAACATCAAGAAATATTGTTCTTTTTTAAATTTATTAATTTAAAAATTTATTTTTATATGCAATAGTAAATTTAGGAAAGTTCTTTTTAAGTGTAGTAATTTTACTTAATTTTTTAATATATATTTTTTTATAAATAATTATTATTTTTATTGGAAAATGCTACTTATATAAATCAAGGTCTCAAGAGATATCCTTGTTTTACAAAGATCTTGAATATTTTCTTATTTTAAATCTATTAATTTAGAAACTTACTTTTATAAATTTAGAATATTTTTTTTTATACTTGATTTTCTAAATTTTAGAAACTCTAATTATTTCACTTATATATAAAATACTCCAACTCTATTTAATTTTGAAAAAAATATTAGAATTCAAAATAGGTTGCCAAATATAAAGAGAGATTTGATGATTTTTTTCATTTAAATAAACCATCATAAAAAAATGGTTATCAAAATTTTTGATGCAACTCCATGGTTCATAAACCCCAATCTATTTTCTCAAGGTTATTTAGCTTTTGAGAAGGTTGCATAACTATCTTAGATGTGTCATATTTATTTTAGTTCCATGACTTGTTTTGACGATAGCTTTGAGGGACAAATGATGGAAGAAGATGCTCATTTTTTTGAATTTCATTATAATTATGTACTTGCTCAAGATGATACAAGGAAAAAGTGGTGTTGTCTTCATTTTTTATTTAATTGTCTCATTCACTCATTCATTTGCAAATCAAATGACAAGACAATCAAAATGTTCTCTTCATTCAATCGGTAATATGTTGCATACTCATGGGAAAGCAAGTTATATGAAGAGGAATATTACAAAACATGAAAGAGAGCAAGCACTAAGTTCTTAAGATGTGGAGATTTTTATAAAACACACTTTATGTTAATGTTATGGTGTATGCATGTAATATTTTGGAAATTGAAAAAAAATGAAATACCATTTTAAATACTTGATTCTTTTTGAGAGCAACATTTGATTCAAGGTAATTCTATATTCTCATTTTTAATTTTTAAAATTGATAATCTATAGAATTTATTTTACTTTTTTATTATTACTTTTTAATGTTAGTTGTATTTTATTATTCATTAATTTTATTTTATGTAAAATATTGATAAGTGATACAACTCCTCACCATACACTAACAACCGTCTATATCAGAAATAAATATAGCGGAGAGTTCCCTGTAGGTTGTAGCCAATGTACAGCGAATGCATGTTCCATTCTAGAAAAATAAGGTATCTATTTGAAAGGAGTTGTCGCCACTCACCAATCATATCTAATGAGAGGAAATAATCCATTTCCATAAAGCAAACACTCCCCTAAATCAAGGTAGCTGCCGGCATAAGTGGTGGGGGACTGTCATCAAGTGGTAAAAAGTTTTTGTAACTGAAGTAATTAATCGACGTACTCCCCACAATTCCCATCTCTAACAAATTAGAAATGAAAGCATCTACCTCTAACATGGAAATGCCATGTACTATAATTGTCATTAAGAAATAGAATCGCTAGGATATAACTCTTCTTGACAATTTGAAATATAACTAATGGTAACCTCATGTCCCTATGCAATTGCTTAGCTTATTTTGGCTAGCAGCCACTGCTCAACTTATTTAGGAGTTATTTGTGGAGCCGATGGCCCCATGAATGCTTAATTTTTTTGCTTATTTTTAAGCAGTCAGCTTAAATTTATATTAATAGTATTAATAATAATTTGTACAATAAAAAATAAATAAAAATCAAATATTAAAAAGGAAAGAAATTTGTGGAGCCACGCGGATTTTTAGCAATATGCAGTTACTGCTTATTCCTAGCCCCCCTCTTTTTCCACAGCTTATTTTCAATTCCTAAATAGTAGCTGCTCCATTAAAATAGGAAAAGATTCCAAATTATCCTTTCCCAACAACAAAATTTATGCATGGGAACACCCCTACTGCTTAAATTTAAGCAGAAAATGGAGTTAAGCAACCGCATGAGAACATGAGGTATCAATCTATCATCTATTGAAACAATTAGTAACTACTGCTCACTATTTAATTACCCTTTATTCTTAGAATCATTTATACATTATTATTTAAACTTATAGCTCATTTCATGCTCATGCATCGACTTGAGCTCATGACCTATTGTACGCCATCTCCTATTTGCTAGGACAGGAAAGAACTCGACTTGCCAAACACAAAATTTGAAACTGTAGTCAAATTTATAGGAATGTTTTCATTACTACAAGTAAAAAAATCAAGAAGTCATCTTCAAATCTGTTAATGAGAACATAGTCTAAAGTACTGTATATGGCTTCCATTCTCTTAAGGTCTACACCACAGAACAAAGAGAAGAAGGAACAAGAGGTCACTGCAGTATCTAGAAGCCTCTAAAATGAATTCTCAGTAGTTAATGATCAACATACAGTTGATCCTTTGGAGAGAAAAATCCAGACCTTGGAAGACGAGGTGCACAAGGATATGGCCTCTACAACACCTTCTGAGATATCTTATGAGATGCATAGCGGTAGTACCTTAGATGTTGATGTGTGCACTGATGACAACACACATAATGTTGTTGATTATGAGGGAGGTTATGATGATTCAGCCTCATGCTATAGTTTGGATTTCGATGGAGAGAAAGAGGTGGTTCAAGAGATGGAACATGAGATGTATGGTTTTGATCAATTTGGAGGTGTTGTTAAGTTTGTGAACAATCCTTTGTTCGAGGCGGATGCTACTATGGCCTATGATAATCCTCTCTTCGAGTTGGATGTTGATCACACTCTAGACCTTAGTTTTGAGATGAGCAGTGACACTGATGTTTGGAGTCCTTACTGTGTACCAGGATTATAGACACGGCTCACTAAGGAGTTTATGGGTGTGTACACGATGTTGAGTGCATACAACTTCACTTTTGATCCGTGTGTACATGAGTTATACCAGGTGCACAGTTATGATATTGAGGTTGACAGGGTACAACATGATGATCCAACCTCTTTCCAGGGAGTAGATGTCATTCATATTAGAGATTGTGTGTTTGGCAGATCGTCTACCTTATTCTCTCATGATGATTATTATCTGATTCAGGACTTGGAGACTTGTTGTGTTTTGGAGATATGAGGTATCAGACTAGCATAACGGGAAGCGATAGGTATTGTCTTTCCAACAGTGTGGTTGCATCATATTCACTATCACAGTTTTGGGATTGAGATGATTCAACAGGTTGTGCTAGTGCTGGTGTTACGAAGGTTGTTTGGTGATTGCAGGGACATTACACAGATCTACCCTTGGGATCTAGGTGGGCTTGTGTTTTACTTTTCTCTTGAGATTGCTTGGGGACAAGCAATTTTAGGGAGGGTGGATTGTAAATTCCCCTTTCTAACATGATCATGTCTTGCAGATGGTTTAGCTTATCATTGGCCCTCGTAGGCTAACATAGATGGATAGGGGGCCTTCTGAGGCAGAGTCTTGGTCAGCAGAGGCTTTTATCTTTTCCAGAATTCAGTGGTTTCCAATTCTAGCTTTCGTTTGGTGTTCTTTTGGCTCTATATGCTCAACTTACTATTTATAGTAAGTCAGGAATGGATCGAGAGGGACCCTTACTATTTTTAGTAAGGTGTGTGGTCGTATGCAGTTCCATTAACTTAGCTCCCAGTCCAAATGACACATAGAGATATTTATGTTTATTTAGCTTAAATAAACATTAATTATTTTAAAAGATTATAATATTAAGTTATAACTTAACTTAATATTGAGGGTCCAAGCATCATAAGAAGGGGCCATTTATTTAATTAATTTATGGGCGCTCAACCCAAGGTGGAGACTATGGAGAATTAAATGAAATATTATAATTTCATTTTTTAATGTTTAATGATGCTTTTTGGGAGAGGGTCGACCCTCTTTGAAGGCTCAAAACTAGTAAGGTTCATCATAGTGGTATCAGAGCGGTTTCCTACCAACCTGTTGGGTAAGTTTGAACTGCAGTTCAAAAGTTTCAGTTGAACAACATGGCTATTTCCCAGAAGTAGTGGGACAAGAATATGAAAAAGCTTAAATAGAGCTTAAAAGAGTTGGATGAAAGTTAGAAAAGGATGAATGAATTGATTTTAGACCTTGCAAAACTAGACAAAGCAGTACGGTATATGGCTTTCATTCTCTTCAGGTCTACACCACATAACGAAGAGATGAAGGAATAAGAGGTCACTGCAGTATCTAGAAGCCTCTAAAATGAATTCTCAGTAGTTAATGATCAACATACAACTGATCCTTTGGAGAGAAAAATACAGACCTTGGAAGACGAGGTGCACGAGGATATGGCCTCTACAACACCTTCTGAGATATCCTATGAGATGCATAGCGACAGTACCTTAGATGTTGATGTGTGCACTGATGACAACACACATAATGTTCTTGATTATGAGGGAGGTGATGTTGATTCAGCCTCATGCTATAGTTTGGATTTGGATGGAGAGAAAGAGGTGGTTCAAAAGATGGAACATGAGATGTATGGTTTTGATCAATTTGGAGGTGTTGTTAAGTTTGTGAACAATCCTTTGTTCGAGGCGAACGCTACTATGGCCTATGATAATCCTCTCTTCGAGTTGGATGTTGATCACACTCTAGACCTTAGTTTTGAGATGAGCAGTGACACTGATGTTTGGAGTCCTTATTGTGTATCAGGATTATAGACACATCTCACTGAGGATTTTACGGGTGTGTACACGATGTTGAGTGCATACAACTTCACTTTTGATCTGTGTGTACATGAGTTATACCAGTTTTCATAGTTCTGATATGCATGTGTTGGACACGTTGGATGACAACATATCTTGTGCAGAGGTTGGAAGAAAGTGTTGCTTGTAGTTTGACTTGCTTCCTTATGAGTTTCTCTCTCCTGTGACAGATGGTATTGAGGTTGATAGGGTACAATATGATGATCCAACCTCTTTCCAGGGAGTAGATGTCGTTCATATTGGAGATTGCGTGTTTGGCAGATCTTCTACCTTGTTCTCTCATGATGATTATTATTTGATTCAGGACTTGGAGACTTGTTGTGTTTTGGAGATACGAGGTATCAGAGTGGCATAACGGGAAGCGATAGGTATTGGCTTTCCAACAGTGTGGTTGCATCAGATTCACCATCACAATTTTGGGATTGAGATGATTCAACAGGTTGTGCTAGTGCTGGTGTTATAGAGGTTGTTTGGTGATTGCAGGGACATTACATAGATCTACCCTTGGGATCCAGGTGGGCTTGTGTTTTACTTTGCTCCTGAGATTGCTTAGGGACAAGCAATTTTAGGGAGGGCGGATTGTAAATTCCTCTTTCTAGCATGATCATGTCTTGTAGATGGTTTAGCCTATCATTGGCCCTCGCAGGCTAACACAGATGGATAGGGGGCCTTCTGAGGCAGAGTCTTGGTCAACAGAGGCTTTTATCTTTTCTAGAGTTCAGTGGTTTCCAGTTTTGGCTTCCGTTTGGTGTTCTTTTGGCTTCGTATGCTCAACTTACTATTTATAGTAAGTCAGGTATGGATCAAGAGGGACCCTTACTATTTTAAGTAAGCTGTGTGGTCGTATGCAGTTCCATTAGCTTAGCTCCTAGTCCGGACGACACATAGAGGTAATGAGTATTCATGGAGATATTAATGTTTATTTGGCTTAAATAAGCATTAATTATTTTAAAAGATTATAAATATTAAGTTATAACTTAACTTAATATTGAGGGTCCAAGCGTCATAAGAAGGGGCCATTTATTTAATTAATTTATGGGCGCTCAACCCAAGGTGGAGACTATGGAGAATTAAATGAAATATTATAATTTCATTTTTTTATGTTTAATGATGCTTTTTGGGAGGGGGTCGACCCTCTTTGAAGGCTTATAAATAAGCATTGAGGAATAAATTAAAGGCATTCGATTGAGAATTGGTGTTGATGAGATTTTTATCTGAGAGAGGAAGCTAAGGGTTTTTGAATCAGTTGGCCATTGGAGAACGTTAACTCTCCATTGTTGTAGCCATTTGAGGTGGTGAAATATCCATTGAATTTGGCATTCAGGGGGACTTCGTACGGAGGTTCTATTTGTGCTTAAAGGTGAGGAATTTCATCTAGGGTTTGAAGGATTGGAAGGGGATATCTACACCAGACTTGGAGATTCTTTTTTGGCAGCCATTCTATACCAGATTTTAAATATTAATTGTTGCTATAGTAACCCATGAATAGTACCGCTACAGTACTGTGGAATATTGCCACTATAGTACTACTACAATATTCAAGGAGATTAGATTAGTCTTTATTGGCAAAATTCTCATATGAGGTTCTTTATTTATGTTATTTTGCATTTAGATACATACCTGCATATTGGCGTCCTTGCTAATTTGATCAACACTCTTGGCATTGTGATTGTAAGTCATAAAACAATCTCATGATTTTATTTTTATATTAGTTGCATAGTCATTCTAAGTTAATTAGTGTTGTTGATGTAAGTGAACAATCTTGATCAGATTTAGCATTATATTTGAGCATTCATTGTAAAGCCAAGAGTCTTGGCTACTCCTATCAGCTTTGTACTTGAGTTTTCAATCAATAAAAAGGAGATATAAGTTGCATAACAAATGATAAATGTAATGTCATCTTTGGCACTCATTATCAACATGTTAGTTTGCATGCCAATTGTTTGAAAATTTGTCAATTGGATGTAGGTTCATTTTTGAAAGTAGACATCATATATGTGCATTGGAAAAGACAAAAATAAGTCATTTATGCATTTAGATAATTGCTTAGTCATTGTAGTGATTGTTTACAAGCATTTAGAGTACTTTGATGTCATTTTCAAGCAATAACATTGGACTGAGAACACAGACCAGCAAGATAGTTTGTCATATGACAAGTGTTTGACAAAATACCTTGGGCCTATAATCAACATTTTGAGAACAAAACTAGTAAGGTTCATCACATAATTAGTTGGAATAGATTTGGATATAGCTTCTTCACCATCTAGTCCCATTTAGTAATGCTAGGCTTTCCATTTTTATTCCTTCCACTCTATCATTGCACGGCCTTTTAGTTTGGTCTTCACAAATTTTACCCTATTTTGGGTCCACAATGTCCTCACACTCAAAATGTTCTTTTAGATTAGTGATCCAATTATTAACCCCTTAATATCCAAATTCTCAAAAAATTTAAGAATGTCTACTCTAGTCCTCTTACCCATGATTGATATGGCCTTCAACATACTCTCCTCCTTATCATCTTTACTTCCAACTAATTCGAAAGGATTTGCTTTTTTTTTTCTCTTCATCACTCTCCTCGGCCATAGGGTTAGGGTTCCTTCGATGATCTTGTTCCAACACATCCATCTACTCTTGAATTTCCTTCAACATCGTATACATCTCTTCCATTATTTTCAATGTTTAGGATTCCTCACCCACTCTTTATTGACATATTGACTTAATAAAGACTACCTTTTAGGTTGACGATATGTCCATAGTCATCCCTTGCAAATTATATCATAGTTAATGATTCAATTTATAATCCTCTCATGGACTACCTTATCTCACAAAAAATATTTAACTCCTACAAAGTATCAAATGACCATGACACACTTCTTTTATTTATGCTTTAGTTTACATCATCACTCTCCACCTCTGTTACCATCCTAAAAAATTACATCGACAAGGTGTGCTCACATCCACATCAATACTCCAACACTAATATATGATTTTCCTTCCTTTGATACCATCTAATGTGGTTAACGTAGGAGGGTCTAATGAAGGACTATCCAATTGGCAACCCACACAAAAAACAACAACCAAAACAATGTAAAATTTATAGAAAACATATGATTTATCTTGGGAAAACCCTCAATGAGAGAAAAACCCAACCTCCAAAATATTTCTTAGCATATAATTGAATCCTCAAACATATACAATCTATTGTGATGGGTCTTCACACACACTAACAAATAATTTTAGAAACACCACTTCCTAACTTTCTACAAGCAACCATATAGAGATTTCTAATACAAGAACAACACTCTTACATGCCATTGTCAATCATTGTGATTGCACCCTACATCATACTCCTTATTGCATCACTTAGCCACTTAGTCCTTGGCCCCTCACTACTACTTACTTATTATGCTTCTACTCTTTCTTAGTCTTCTTTTCTTGCTTACCAATGAATTGAAATCACATATATACCCTTCCTCAAATTTTCACACAATTTATGTTGGCCTAAAGGTGGCACAAAGCTTGAAATCACATGAAACATGTCGTTGACTAAAAATAACAACTTACAAATTCCAATGATGGTGAATCTTCATGCAATACAACACAAACTTCTACAAAAATTACCTTAACCTTCCTAAATATTCACCATTGCCACAAACCCAAAATAACCTACTGCAAATCAAAATAACTCTATTTGGAAACATTGCCAACTTGTAGACACTTCTAAATCCAAGTTACCAGCTTTTGTTCATCCAACCAACCTTGATTGTCAATATAAGATAACTAGACTATGAATAAGACTACTACCACAACCACATGAGCTACTTTATTAATGTAGTGGAATGTGCTAACTTCTTGTACCACAATTTGTTGACCACAAAATTGCACATATACAAATTGTTAAACTAAACCATAATTTCCACTTTCTTAGACATGATTCCACATTTTCACACTACCTAGGGATGCGATTGCATTAATGAGTAAACCCTTGCATATGCAATATGAAACAAAAACACCCTAACATAAAGTTAAAGTGTGACATGACAAGGTTAAAGGTGATGGAAATGTCCCTTATTTAATTCTTCCTACCTCATTCTAGTAGGTTTAGGTAGGAATAATGAGATGGAGCACACTTTATTTTTATTTGGTTTTACATGAATTAAACTATTTCTTCACAATTTCACCAAAATATCTCAACATTGCATATTGACATAGAGCGAAAAACACTTATAAAAGAGTTATGGTTCATTACAATGCCATTTAGGCTTTCAGTCATTTGTAACTTGTCCCTCATAAAGCTGAAAAATTCATTTGTAACTTGTTACTCATGAAACTAGAGGAGTCATCTACAACTCGATTCTTACTTCTCGAATTAAAACAAATCATGACAATGCCTATTTGAAAGTTGTAGCTTGGCTCCAATCACAACAATGGTGAAAAATGAGATAATAGCTAATACTTCATTATGATGGATAATGACGAGAAAGAATGTTAAAAACCATTACATAGTAACTATTGCGAATCTCGTCCCCATTTTGTATGAGAAATATAAACATAAATGCTATTTTCAATATTATGATGTCTTACATATACTATTTTATATGGAAAATAGTGGCTTCCCTTTGTGTAAGGAAAATGATAGGGGAGAGGAGCCGATACGTAGGTGAGGGCCCTAACATGCACTCGTTGGGGCCCACACATGTACACCAATCTTCCATAACTTAAAAAAAAAGCAATGCATAAATAGGCACGATGAGATCAAACAAAAATTGGATATTAAATGCACACGTAATCGTTTGGAAATAAAAAAGTACATGCTGGCAGCCAAACATGATGAAGTGTATCCAACTTGTATCTAACATAAGACAAGTATCAATCCAACATGGAAATTAAAACAACCCAAACATTAATTTTTGCACCCTTCCCCATAAACTTTGAAACCCAATTGTCACACCAATCTAGGCATCACTTTCACATTAATCACAACTACACAACATAAACAAGGTGCCAAGTCAACATAATTCAAACCCATCTAACCCATCTTTGACCGAAATGTGAACCCATTACAACCATGTTTCCCACCGTAGCATAACCAAACCAAATACACAAATGCATTCACCTATCTCTTCAACCATGAGACCTACAACACGTATCAACATGAATTTGTCCCATCTCACTAAGTAGGGTGCGCATGTACTGGAGCCAAACTCAAATATCCCACCTGCATCCATTTTTAAGAGTTGTAAGGCCGCCATCATTCAAAAAAACATTATGGAAACAATTAAAAACAATCCACCAAACCAATCAATTCAAGAATTAATGGTCGAAATCAATCAAATCTCCAATTCATATCACCTAGAATTCAAATTCAAAAGAGGACAACAATTTATTTCATGACACCAAACAAGCATCAATCAGATTCAAATAATTCCCAATTCAAATAGCCATGAAAACTGTCAAGTATTCACTTATTATGCAGTGAGCGACATAAGAAAAGGAGGAGTGACAAGCACAAAATCCATCGAGTTAATAGAAAGGGGAGGCATCAGCTCAGATTCCAGCGCACCAACATCCATATTGTTCTAGGTATTCCTCTAAGAGTTTTCCATTCCAAAGCTTTACATTGTTCTTCATTACATTACTATTTTCCATTCGTAAGCTTTATATTGATCTTCACTACAACCATTACAGTCACAGGTTGTTATTTATGTTTCCCTAGGGTTTATATTGCAAATATTACAGTCACTGGTTAGAATTTGTGTTTTCGTAGGGTTTATATTGCAAATATTACAGTCATATGTTAGCATATACATTGTTCCATAGGGTTTATATTGCAAATATTACAGTCATAGTTTACCATATAAAGCTTTCCCTAGAGTTTATATTGTAAATATTACAGTCATATGTTAGCATTTGTCTTCCCTAGGGTTTATATTGCAAATATATCAATCACAGTTTACCATTTATGTTTCCCAAAGGTTTATATTGCAAATATTACAATCACAGTTAATTTTTTTTGTTTCCCTAGGGTTTTTACTAGAAATATTACAATCATAGTTTACCATTTATGTTTCCCTAGGGTTTATATTACAAACATTACAGTCATAGTTTAGCCTTTTTGTTTCACTGGGGTTTATATTACAAATATTACAGTCATAGTTTAACATTTCTGTTTCATAGGTTGTACATTATCATTCACTCTGGTTATCTTATTCTCATAGGTTCTGCATTATCGTTTATATTGTAAATATTACAGTCATAGTTTAACATTTTTGTTTCATAGTTTTTGTATTATCATTCACTCTGCTTAACTTATTCTTATAGGTTCTGCATTATTGTTTATATTGTAAATATTGTAGTCATACTTTAGCATTTCTATTTCATATGTTCTGCATTATCATACACTATGCTTATCTTATTCTCATAGGTTATGCATTATCATTCACTCTGCTTATCTTATTCTCATAGGTTCGACATTATCAATCACTCTAGTTATCTTATTCTCATAACTTTTGCATTATCATTCACTCTGGATATCTTATTTTCATAGGTTCTGCATTATCATTCACTAAGGTTTTCTGCGATGCCAATCATTAATTTATGAGTTTCTCTTTTTATTAGGTTTTTTTTTCATCTTTTTCATAGGTTTTGCTTCATCAATTCACAAATATTTATGCTTGTCAATGAGTTCGTCATGCATGTAAAATATGTGAGATTTTTCAAACTCTTACTATTTTTCATTCGTAAGCTTTCAATTGTGTCATAGTTAAAATGTGACTGTGGTTTTCACTTTGTTGTGCATGAGAATGTTTATGATGTACATGCTTAAGAGATATGAGATGTTCTTAAACTCTAACACCCTTGCATACAATGTAATTTTGTGCTTCTCACTCCTCTATTTCCTTATGTTTCTCACTCCAAAATAAATGTAACTCTCTAAATTGTTAATATTATTTTTGAATTTAAATGCAACAAACTAAAAAGAAAACACATACATAAACTAATTAATCTTTTGTTCAAGCATCACTGTCTTCATACATATAAAGATAATTGTTTAAGCATAGTTTAACATTTATGTTTCATAGGTTCTTCACTATCATTCACTCTAGTTATCTTATTCTCATATGTTCTGCATTACACAATAATTATTCTTATGTTCAAGCACCATTGTCTTCATACATATAAAGATAACTGTTCAAGCATCATTGTTTTGATTGTACTTATTCTGTGCATATGGCTAAGGTTAATGCAATGGTGACCCATACTAGGAACAAAAAAAAAAAAAGGGCCATGACGAGGTTGTCCTCCCACAAGCGAGGGGCTAGATCCCCCCTGAACTTGATCTTGTTGCACAAGTAGAAGAGGTTTCTACTCCTCAAATACCATAGAATGAGATTACTACACCTTAAATACCGCAAAAGGTAAAACAAATACAAAAGTTGTGATCTTCAAATGACATGAAAAGAGCACTCTATGGCATTGAAGAGAACAACATGTCAATAAGGGGGGCTTCCAAAAAGTGGAAAATCCCAACAACCACACTGTCCAAATGGCTAGGGGGTCTAACAACAACTTCTGAGAAAGGTTCCCCAACAGTCCTCAGTGAAGAGGAAGAACATCTTATTATAGAATGGTGCAAGAAAATGGATGATATTGGGCATGGTCTTGAGATAGTCAATCTTAAGTCTGAGGTTGCCCAAATTTGTTAGAATAGGCCAAACCCTTTCACCAATGGGTTCCTGGGGAAGTCCTAATGGACAGGCTTCAAGCACAAACATCTTGAACTTGCATTGCGAACTGCTGAAGGCCTAGACAAAGATAGGGAATTCAATCTTAGAGCTGATGTTGTAGCTAAATTCTACAATACACTATCTGCAACATACAAAGCACTTCCATATGGTCTTGATCACATATGGAATTGTGATGAAACTGGCATCCGGACAGGCAAAAATGGGTCCATGAAGGTGCTCACAAGAAAAGGTAGCAAGAATGTCTCTTACATTATCCTAGAAAGACGTGAATGGATAACTATTCTATGTTGTCTCAATGCTGCCATTCCAGGGCTCTACTTGTTCAAAGGGAGTGCAAACATAGATAATTACATCATAGACTGCAAACTAGGTGCGTGCATGGCAACCCAACCCCATGCATGGATGACCAAAGACTCGTTCATAGATTGGTTGACCCACTTCAAAAACTCAGTTCTAGGCGGTGTCTATTTTTGACGGACATGGAAGCCATGTAGCACTCGAAACCATCCAGGAAGTAAGACAAATTGGTGTAGTTTTTTTAACATTGCCATCACACACCTCACATAAGCTACAACTGTTGGATGTGAGTGTGTTTGCACCTTTTAAAGCTTACTTCAAATTAGAATGTGCAATTTTTTTGTCAAAGTTTCCAAACATTGAAGTGAGGAGGAGAGAACTTGCAATGTTAGACAACAAAGCAATGAAAAGAGCTTTGACAGTTGACAACATCAAATTTGGGTTTAAAAGGACTGGTATGTGGCCACTAAATCTTGACACACTTGTGAACGACATGCATCCCAATGAGACATTTGTGGTAAACGAGGATATTGATGTAGTTGAAAACATTCTCGACCTTTCAGGACTTGGTCTGTCAAGCAAGGATGTGGTAGTATTATAGTCCACTCTTCCAGATGGACATTTGCAAACTACAACAAAAACACAACACTCACCTCATAGTTGTCCTGCTGAATCAATTGCACAAGTGGTGGTTGATGAACACACCCCTCCCATAGTGGACAACCTCGTTGATCAATTTAGCGAAAGTTTAGCTCTTCCATCAGAATGTATTCAACCATCTTGGTTGGTTGAGGGAGCAATGAACTTGGGCATTGATTTTCAAGTCCCGCAACAACAAGATACCTATACTTTCACATCACCACCAACTACAATTGACCCTTCTCAAGTTGTGCATTACTATGCTCCTTATTGCAATTCATATTTATGAGGAAATGAAGATGTAGTAGAGGTATCATAGGCAATGGAGGAGGTCATTGCCACACAATTGGATGAGACATAACAAACACAAACAATTCCACACATCAACAAGTTCCTCAAGTTGCCTGTGCACATTATCTGTCAAAAGAAATCCAAAGTTGGTGCAATTCAGATAAGCAGACAGTATCAACTGTTGACAACAGATGAATAAATGTGGCTATTAATGGAGCAAGAGAAAATGAAGAAAGAGGTCAAAGAGATAAAAGCAAGAAAGAGACAATAGAACAAGGAGAAAAGGGTAGCAAAAATTATGGCAGCGGAGTTGAAGGAGAATGTGATAATTGAGAAGGAGATACTACGAAAAGAAAAAGAGAAGCAAAGATTACAATAGAAAAAGGATAGAGATGTAAAAAAGGAGAAAGAGAGGCTTCATAAGGAACATGACCGAAAGGAAAGAGAGATTGAGGAGGCACATAGGGCTTTACAAAGAGAGAGGTGGTTAAGGACCCCTTCTAATCCGTTGTCTCAAAGTAATGGAATCTTCTGTGATATTCTCAACATTAATATCCCTTAGTTCTCCACAACAATTAATTATTCAAGCCTCTCCCAATTTGACTTCAGGGGCACTCAATATCCATATCATACTACCACTCGGGATGTATGTACAAATGTGTTCGCCACTGCCCCCAACACATGTCACTTGCACCCAATTTTCCAGTCCAAGTCCCACTCATATATGCAACACTCCTCCTCGAATGGAAGGGGATGAGAACATGGCGAGTGGAACCCCAAGCAATCAACATCCATTTCCCTACCATAGTAGCTAGATGCAACCTTTTTTTTTTTTCACATGCAATTCAAGTTTTAGACAGTTTACAAGTTTTGATATTTATAAATGCATCGAAATTGTGGATAGTTTTAAATTTATGATAAGTACAGATGCAACATTATTTTTTTGGTTTGCAATGTAATCTGATCAGATTCCAATGTGTGTTGTATGTAATTTGTAATGTATGCTTCTTCTTTGACAGTTTAAATTTATGATAAGTATAGATGCATCATTATTGTTTTGATTTGTAATGTATTTTGATCAGATTGCAATGTCTGATGTATATAAAGAAGATGGAGAGACCTTAAGCATATAAAAGTTGGATACACTTCGTCATGTTTGGCTGCCAATGTGTAATTGTTTTGTTTCAAAATATATACGATTATGTGTGCATTTAATATCTGATATACATATACATATGTCTATTTATATGTATATGTATATGTCTATACATATGCATATACATATATATAAAGAAGATGTAAAGACCTTAAGCCAACAAATTCTGGCATCAATGTGAAGAAAATTAATCAATGGCACCTAAGAAAGCTACAAGAGTTGCATAAGTGAATTGATGTAGCAATAGAGAACACCCCAAAATTAATCAATGGCACCAAAAAATATACACTTTTAAAACACTTACACTTGTTTGGCTACCAACCTTAGCTTGATTTGTTGACAAATATATACAATTAAACGTGCATTTAATATCTGATATGTATTTGATATCATCGTGCTTTTTTATGCAAGAGTTTTTTCCTAACTCGTGGAGGATTGACGTACCACTGCGGGAAATTATTCAATGGTGGAATAGATGATGACTAAATTGATGAAGTGGAGCTTACAAACAAGATAACACCCCCAAAATTATCTACGGTACCTAAAAAAGGTATAATACATGCATGACTGAATTGATGAAGCAAAACCTAACAAAAATAGAACACCCCCATATATTTCCAAGGTACGAAAAGAAGCTACAATATTTGCATGAATGAATTGATGAAACATAACCTATGCAAAAGAGAACACCCCTAAATTAATCAATGGCGCCTAAAAAAAGATACAAACATTTGCATTACAAATTTAATGAAGCAACACATATGATAAACCTAACACCCTCATATTTATCAATGGCACAAAAAAAAATGCTACATAGTTGGTGATTGAATTGATGAAACAAAACTTATGAAAAACATAGCACCTTGCAAATTTCAAATGGCAACCAAAACTGGTAGAATATATGATGACTGAATTGATGAAGTCGAACTTACAAACAAGGTGACACCCCCAAAATTATCTATGGTACCTAAAAAAATACACTAAAGGCATGACTGAATTGATCAAGCAGAACTTATGAAAAATAAAATACCCCCAAATATTTCTAATGCACAAAAAAAAGCTCCAATAATTGCATGACTGAATTGATGAATCATAACAATTGCGAAAGATATCACCCCCAAATTAATCAATGGCACCTAAACAAAAATATCACTACTGAATGAATGAAGCAACACCTATGAAAAACCTAACACCCCCAATTTTATCAATGGTACCTAAAAATGCTATTGAATAACATTAATTGAAACCTAACATTAACCCATCACTGTAATGGTTATAACGAAGAACAATATAAAGCTTACAAATGAAAAATAGTAAGAGTTTAACAAATCTCACATATATATTAATGATTGAAATGGTGGAGTAGAACCCATGAAAAAATTAACACCCAAAAATTTATCTATGGCATTAAAACAACATACATTTTTAAAGTCACTAAATAGATGAAGCAAAACCTAAGAAAAAGAGAAACACATCATTATTTTTGCTTTATGAAACAGAGAACACACCCTAAGTGAATGATAATGTAGAATCTATGAGAACACGATAAATAGAGTGAATGATAATGTATCTAACCTATGAGAAAGAATACGATAACTAGAGTGAATGATAATGTAGAACCTATGAGAAAGAATACAATAACCAGAGTAAATGATAATGCAGAACCTATGAAACATAAATGCTAAACTATGACTATAATATTTACAAAATAAACCCTAGTGAAACATAAATGCTAAACTATGACTGTAATATTTGCAATATAAACCCTAGCATCGAAACACCGAACAATATTATTTGTTATGTTTAAAAGAACCAACAAATTCATCCATGGCATAGAAACAACCAACAATATTATTTGCTACGTTTAAAAGAAAAAAATAAAGCCCATGCAAGACAACGATGCTTGAACAAAAGATTATTTCCCATAAATTTAGTGTATTTATGAACACAAATTGGACAGTGTTCATAAACACGATACTTCAACACCAAAAATCGATTTCTGCAACATCGAAAACTGAATAAAACAAACACAGAAAGCAAAAAAAACTACAAAAAAACTGAATATTGGCGAGCCTTAGTGAGCAAGCTCACCTGGGTTGAATGACTTGATGCAGGTCTTACTTTGCTAAATGCCGAGCATGCAATGTGCCTCACGTGGCTTCACTTGCAAGCAAAAGTGAGGAAAACATTTGGAGCTTTGTCGTTGATAACTAAATAATAGTAGACATAATCCCATTACTTACCTGCATGGCGGCGAATAACCCATTTGAATCTTGCATGGCGGCAATGGAGTTGCTTGTAACGTTCACCAACTGACGTCTATCCATCTCTTAATCGAGTCTGAGCGTCGCAGGGTGTGGTTGCTATTTGAAACTTGCACAACACTGGAGCGAGCACGTAATGGCGTGCAAGTGAAGAATAAGGGAGAAGTTGTTAGAATGAAAGGCTCTAAAGTTGGCAAGAAGTGCGAGGCGCTGAGAGCATTGAATGTAGGTTGGCTCAAAAAATACGCGGGGTGGCATGGAGCGTAGAGGAAGTGACGTGCATTAAACACGACTAAAGAGAAGTATAGCAAGGGGCGGTGAGTGATTAATGCAGCATAGTGGAGTGTTAGGGTGGCAGAGTGAGAGAAGTAGATGTGGCAAGGTAGTCCACTTCGGACGCTGTGCCACACAAGAATTGGCATTCCAAGTGAGCATGTTTCGGTTGCATGGTCTTTTTGAGCTTTTTTTTTTCGGGTGGACAAATGGCATCGTCCCACGTGGCAAATTAAATCAAAATTAAATAAAAAATATTTTTTATTGTTAATTATAGGTTTTAGCATATTGGGTATTTGCAATTTTTTTTTATTGATCCACGTTGAGTGCCACGTGAACCGTCAAAAATCACCTGCCTATGTATCGACTCCTCTCCCCTAGTGAAGACAATAAAAACCACATATATACTTTTTAAAAAGCCACTTCATATAATTAGTAGATCCCATCATATTTAACCATATTTGTTAACTGATTGAAATCAGAATGAAAACGTGGTGTAAATTAATATATATGTGGATCTAACTTATTGGAATCACTATTTTCCTAGGGATTCCCAACTGTCCAAAAATATAATATTGTGGAGTTATATATGGATAGGCGTGCATACGCATCACCGTTATCCTTTTCCTCTCTTCGATTCTACCTTCGTAATAATTCATTATATTAACTTCCATTCTACCGCCCACTTGCTGAAGATTTGAACTAATTGAACTGAGCGTACCGTGATTCGAATTGGGTACGCAAAAATGCATCGATTCTATTGCAAATTTGTTGCAAATGCCATAAGGCACACGAACACCAATCCATTTCGGTCGAGTTGCTGCGGATTTTCCACTTCTTTACTGCTCGATGAAACCCAAATACAGGTTTTGGCATTTGATTTCCATCGGTAGTTCATATCTCTAACTATTCTGTAGATTGTTTGTTTCCTGGTTTTTTTGGACCTAAACTTATATATTATTCAGATTAGGGAGCAGATACTTCTGAAAATATTATATTAAAAGGTATGGAATTTTAATGTTTTGGATACCACTTAAAAGTATATCAGCAACATGAATGATGGACAGAGATTATATCCCAGACCACCTTGTGTAGAGAACAAATATTCCCTTTGAGGCCATGGAAACCACTGGAAAGCAATAAGAGGATGTCTGGATGTATCTCTAAAATCCTAAATATGCTATTTGAATGGGAAATTAAAATGGGGATGAGGACGCGGACAGGGACGGAGTGACACAACCCGAAGAGGAGAGGGACAAAGGAGTGGAAATACATTTATGCTGAACACTGCTCAGAAGCACGAGGTTGATAAGACGTATATTGTGAAAACAATTAATTAATTATTTGCCCGCCTAGGCCTAGACCAGTTCTAAGTTAATTGATGATAGTTTTCCTTGAGTAGCTTAAATCTGAACCCTCATCCCTATTCAAATTATGGGGACATTTGACAATTTCAACTACCTCTGTTAGTTGCCTTGTCAATGCAAATGTGACGATTAGTAAGAGTCTGAATGTTCTGCAAAAGCTTATTTACCCACCTTATTGTGCCAGAGATTGAAATATTTTCCTGATCCTCTTCTGAGCAAATTTGTTTCTGGCATCTAAGGCTCCGCATATTGGTTCTTATTTAGCCAATGTTTGTTTGCTCTTTCTGCCCCTTACCAATGCCTACCAATGGTCCAAGGTCAAGTTTAGTATCATTTCTGTATATCAAAAAATTCCTTATGTTCATAGTGGCCTCATATGCATTAGTGTTTAAACTTTTTTCCTTTTTAAGACTAACAATTTCACGGGACTTTGGCAACTCACCACCGAGGCAGTAAGTCTGAATGACAGCTGCCCGTTTTACTTTCTTTCTTACTGGACAGTGTTGTATAGAAACAGTTACAGTATATGATACAAATGCGCTATTGGAAATGGGAAATTTTCAAAAATGCGGCATCTTATATATTATATATCAAATAGAACAGAACAGAACATAAAAAATATAGATAGTGTTGTTTTTTATATTTTCTTTCATATGACAGGACATTTTTTAAAATCGTTTTTTTCTTTTGTATTTTTTTGGTGATAAAATATATTGCATAAAAATATATATGATTATCTGGAGAAAAATTATTATTTTTTCTGTTTTTTTTTTTCTCAATTTTTTTTGGTACTCCGAACAGCACAAGGCTCTGAGTGGCATGGTACTGCATCCAGAGACATCACATATGGCCCAGACATTGCTGGTATTTGGAGGAAGTATTATTGGAAACAAAGATTAATGAAAAGAGCTAATTTGTTTCATGATTTGAAACTATGGGGAATGATTCCAGTTTAATTAAAGATGAGACCACCTAAACAATAAAGGCTCTCTAAGGAGCCATACAGAGTTTGTAAGCCTTATTCCTTCATTAGCTCTAGAAGGTGGCTAGAAGGGAATCAACTACCTTGCTACTACTATAAGTACGATGAAATGAAATAAAGGAAATTGTGAACTGAGGAGAGAGGCTGACTCAACAATGTAGTTTAATGTCACGTCCAAAATTTTACATAACTTTATAGCATTCATTGGACTCTAGATTACACATATGCCTTTGGTTAGAACATAGAGTAAATTTGTTCCTATGGAGAAGAGATGGGACCTCATCCATGTTGTTTGTTGATGCAGACAAGTCTAGATCATATAAGGCCTCCACCCTCACATTGAATCCCTTAAGGTTCCTTGTATGCCAGCTTTGCAAGGTTTCCCTTTGGAAGCACCATTAGAGTTTAGTTTCAGGAAGCTCATCGATGGAAATTTTCAATTACATACTTGCATTAGTCTCTAGCAGGGTACATTTCATGGATGTTATTAATATTTTGATTTGTTATAAAAGATTATTACTTCCCACTAGATTATAGTTTAAGTACTTGTGTATTTATCTAGTTTAGATAAATTATAATTTATTTATGGAGTGTTTTACCTTATTAAGGGATATTGAGACATTTTCATTATAGCAAGAGTGACTGGTTTCATCGATTTATTTTTTTCTTTTTTAGTAATTGCTTAAATATTCCATATTGGATGATTTTTATGGTTTCTTTTTTTGATACGAATTAAAGCCGAGGTTTTGAAAGAGACCAGAACCTTGTACAAAAATGAAAAGATAGCAATGTGACAGCACATATAAGAGACCAACTACAAACAGGCCTTCAAACTGAACCAGGCCACACAGAATCAAAAAAACAATCAGCGGAAGCTTCGCTGACAGTCAATCATCAACCATAACAAGACCGACAATAAGCAAGCCTGCAAACCAAACTAGGTCACACATAACCAAGAAACAGTCAGCAGAGAACTAGCTGACAGTCAGACTACAATCATTTCCATCTAATTTTCTTTTGAAATTTAACTTTACTGTTTGAAACAGTTGTCCATTCATCCTGACAGTCATCTTCATCTCCCTGTAAACCAAGGGGAAAATATCCTGAGGGTACTCTAAAATCTATCTACTGAAATGCCTAAAATAAGATCCTTCCCAGTCCTTGAAAACCCACGCCACATGGCCTCCTTTTCTCTTTTTTATGAACTTTAATTTGTGTCCAGTAATTCTTTTATTGAGTAGCAGGCGATGTTCATGTATCCCAATACTGGAAATATTATCACAGTGCATAGAGGTATATTTTCTGTCTACTAAAATCATACATAATAGATTGATTTCTTTCAAAATAGCTCGATAAATATTGCTTATTGTTTGTTAATATGACATGCATGTTAATGTATATTCTGATATGTTAAAATGTATTTTTCCAGTTCAAACAAAGCGTTGAGCAATTTGCACAACAGAATATAGCTCCTCATGCTGCCAAGGTGGATGCCACTAATAGCTTTCCAAAGGTACTTGATATATCTGTATATCTGATATTTGAATTGAATTTTTTAGTTTTACCCATGCTTATGGAATTGTGTTTTCTTTTTGTTCATGGGCAGGATATTAATTTATGGAAAGCTATGGGAGACTTCAACTTACATGGCATCACTGCCCCAGGTAAACTACTTTGATGCTTAGATTTTTGTAGTTGGTTTTATATCTTTTTACTTTAGAGTTTTGCTTCTTTATTCTTCCTTTTAGATTTAAAACCCAATCAATTTTTTTGTTGTATTTAAAGTTCCAATAGTTTGCAGCATTCTACATATTAATCTCTTAGATAATAGGGTTCTGCATAGTAATCTCCTAACACTTGGTCCACATTTGGCTTTTCATCTTGGCTTCATCAATTGCTGTTAATATTAGCTAAATATTTAAACAATGCCAAAACTTAGATCATTATATGAATTTTTGAAATGACCTTTGTTTTTGCATTCTTTGTCATGAGACGAACCACTTGAAGGACTTATAAAATTTCATATTCATGCACAATGAGAACTTTATTGGCATTTTAATTATGGAATTGAAAAACTAAAGGTATATCAATTAATAACAAATGAGGCTGTGAGATTTGTTTGAATTTACACTAGAAAATCAACTTGTCCTTTTAGGCTACTTGCTGTTTGGAAAATTTCTTGAAGCCTTATTAGCAGGTTTGCTAGGAGATGGAATACCATAAGTGTATTTACTATTAGTGAAGGATTCTAGTGCTCTATGCCACTTTTCTTTATAATTTTTGATGTTTGTACTTTTCAGTTTTACCATTTATCAGGGTCTAATGATAACTAGAGTTTGGGTCCCTTGTAGTTTCTTTTGGTTCTACCATTTGCAATGGATTTTTAATAATTTCTTCTGGTGATAAATGAACTTTGTCCTTAATGAACTTCTTGAGGCTCTACTTTTATCTTTTGTTCATTTTTTAATGTTTTGTAATTTAAGATACATGTTTTTATATTTTCTTCCTATTATGCTTCTTTTGGTTCTACCATTTGCAATGGCTTTGTATTGATTTCTTCTGGTGATAAATGAAGTTTGTCCTTAATTAACTTCATGAGGCCCTACTTTTATCTTTTGTTCATTTTTAATGTTTTGTAATTTAAGATACACGTTTTTGATATTTGCTTCCTAATATGCTTGAGGGATTAGTATGTGGCTGAGTTCCATGTTTGCCCAATGTACCGAACACCAATATCCTTTCATTTGCAGTCTAGCAAAATTCTTAAATTCCTTTATGATCCTGATAAAATCTAATCTATTATCTATTATAAATCATTTGGAAGTTTTCCTTAAATAAACATTTTGGCTGCTGATAGTTGTCTCTAATATTTTAGGATAGGACAACTCGTTTCGCTTTGGTGTCCCTTGTTAGTTTTTCAAATACTACACTTATATTATGTTCCACGATGTTTTGGGGACAGAGATGGGGACAACAGGACATCAGGGGAAAAGGTTTCGGGGATGGTCGTATTAAAATATTTATATATAGATAGGAATTTGAAGAAAAAATTAAGACTGTGACAGCAGTATAGCAGCAATAAATATATCATGATTCAGATTCATAGGTATAAGGTAAGTCTATATCACACTAACCAATAATATAACTACAGCAGCAATAAAAAACTAAGACATACTTTCCGATTTTCATTTCATTGTTCAAACTTGAAACTCAAACTTTTCTGTAGACAGCCGCATCAAAAAATATGTTACTACTACTAAGTACAACTATGCCTCATTTGGGCTATCAATATCAAAAGATCTCTTTGAATTTGGGTCACTCTTGTTTACTCGCTACGGGTAGAATGACGTATAGAGTAAACGGGAATATAAAATAACATTGACAATATATAATAATCACATGGCAATCACACAAAACATAGATATATTTCTTTATTCAGTGTTCGGTAATTACATCATAATGTCTCCAGACAGAACATGGCATAGCATAGTAGAACCATCCCTTTTCCCAACTACATGACTCAAGTACATATAGTACGCTGGCGGTGGTTGAGGTACCAACCTTCGCGTCCCTTCATTATAACTAATTGCTTCGTCAGGAACTTAATTCCCAAGACAACTAACCGACATGAAACGTACATAAGTACATGGATTATTAATATTAACTAATGTCTTATTTACTTATGACTCACAACCGACCACATACACTTTCGACTGACTATATCAACTCACGATCGACCAAGTACGCTCTCGGCTGACTACATCATCCCCCCCACAAAGTAGTCGTCTTCCAGGCGACTGAAACCCAAAAATACCAACTCGAGTTCCTGCTTGGTGCTAGCCAATTCCTTGTCTTTTCCCTGTGGTTGACTCTCCCCCTCAGCTGAAAATCGTTGCACATCAACCACCTGTGTATCTTTTTCTACCAATAGCTGATCCTTCTTTGCCAATTGGTTGTCACTCTCTCCCACTACTCCGTTTCTCTCTGCCAACTTCTCCTCGAGGGTTGCAACTCTGATCTGCTCGACAGGCAATTGCTCTTGTGACTGTACTATGATGGTTGTGCTACAATTTGGCAATTCCAATACATATGATAGGGGTCTGGGGGTAGTGCCCCCAGTGGGGTCAAGGGGCAGCGCCCTTGGCGCGCTCCCTGGTTGATCCTTCTTTACCAACTGGTTGTCACTCTCTCCCACTACTTCGTCTCTCTTTGCCAACTTCTCCTCGAGGGCTGCAACTCTCATCTGCTCGACAGGCAATTGCTCCTGTGACTGTACTATGATAGTTGGTTGTGCTACAATTTGGCAATTCCAATACATATGATGGGGGTAATGCCCCTAGTGGGGTTAAGGGCAGCGCCCCTTGTGGGGGTCTGGGGGTAGTGCCCCTAGCGAGGTCAAGGGGCAGCGCCCTTCGTGGGGGTCTGGGGGTAGCGCCCCTCGCGGGGTCCAGGGGTAGCGCCCCTGGCGCGCTCCCTGTCGTGGTACAAGATGGGGTCAAGGGCCAACGCCCCCGCTGCCAAGGCCAATTTAACACTTTTGAAACGACTCGAAACAGCATCGCGTGCCTCATTTTCATGATTTTTCCACATGTTCCGAATAGTGCTGATGAACTTGAAAAATACAGATTTTGCATTGTTTTTCTGAGACTTCACTTTCTTCAAGTTGATGCTTGGTATAGACGTGCTTTGTTTGACCCGTACTGACCTCCTATAACTCACACGTACGAACTTTTGCTCCCTCAGGCGTCCGACCCTTTTCAACCGTACGAATTCCTTTTAATTCAGCCGTACGGTTCTTCCCATAGCCTCCCGTACGGATTTCCTATTTAGGCGTACAACTCTTTGCCCAGAGTGCTCGAAATGTTTACCTTGTTGTACAGCGACTTGCTCACCACTTCGTTCTGAATTTCTGTTTTTCCGTACGGTTCTCTTTCTACAGCGTACAGATCCTTCCTGGTTTAGCCGTACAGCTAACTGTCTCCAGCGTACAGACTCCTAGGTTTGGCGTACAAATTTTTGAGTTTGGCATACGGTGATCTCCTTAGTGTGGCGTATGGATTTATGTCTTTGGTGTACGGATTTTCCTTCACTCTGGTATACAAACCTTTGTTTGTAGCATACGGATTTTCCTTCACTCCAACATATGGATCCCTTCTGTCTTAGCCGTACGGCTAATTGCTCCTAGCGTACGGTTTTTTTAATTGGCTATACGGACTCCTTGTGTGTTGGACGTACGAACTCTTGGCGTACGACTTCTTGCTTTTGGCATACGACCTTCTTGCTTAATGTGGCGCACGGTTTCTTGGCTCTTGTTTGTCGGTTCGTATGGACTTGTCTTCTTTTGGCGTACCAGTTTCCTCCCTTCTTGTCGTACGACCCTTTGCTTTTGCTCCTTTCTTCTTACTTGGAAAATCCGTACGGTCCTTGTTTTAAATTGAATTCTTTTTCTCAGTTTAGGTCGTACACTTTCCGTCCTTGCCAATATTTTAATGTTTTTTTCTTTTATTTCTCCTTTTTCATCTTATTTCTTTTTTTCACTTTTATTTCTTCTTTCCTCTCTCTTCAATTTTTCCATTTTATTATTTTCTCTTCTTGACGTTTTTAATATTTTCTTGTTTTTACCATCTTCTCTCTCCTCATCTTTAACATTTTCTAATTCCTCTACTTTATTTTTTCCATTTTTTGGCTCCAACACAATTTTTCTATCTCGTACCTGTTCAGATTTGTAGGCTGGCGTATCGTCTGGTTCTGATATTCTTTTTTTGTACTCTCCATACTCAGCTAGAAGTGTTTGGCTAGACGTGCCATTCTCTTCTCCTTCTTGGATTTCTCCGATCTGCAGCATGTTATACTCTCGCTAGAACACCTCATAATCCTCCATTTGCCAATGAAATAGGCCATTCAACGAACTTGTCTCATCTTCCGAGCAACTCTCAATTTCAAGTACACCCTCCTCGTTAGGTTCCATTGCTTTCCTACCTTCGTCCATGTCCAACTCTCCCCCGTCGGATTTTGATTCAGAAGATGCTAGTTGTTCACTGACAGCCTGATTCTTCAAGTTGATCACATACTTCGTCCTATCATTCTCTATGGACAGTGTATTTCTTTTCCAATTATGATTCGCCTTGGCTGCCACTAACCACCCTCGTCCAAGCAATGCATCGTATGCCTTCCTCTACAATGGAATGACTACAAAGTTCAACAGGAATGGTTGTGTTCCGATCACCACCTTTTGCGCCATCAACGTTCCCAACGGTTTGATGCCATGTTGATCGACACCGACGAGTTGGAATGTCGGTGGCCAGAGTGTAGGCTTCCTGAGGCTCATCCATGCGTCTTCGGGCAGTAAATTGACTCCCGATCCTCCATCAACGATAGTATTTGTCAAGATATTCCCTTTGATCTCCATCTGCACAACCGTCGGCATCTTCCCGATGTTTGTCGTGAGTAGTACGAGATCAATGGTTTGTTCACTGTACGGTGGTGGTTCTGGTACCAATTCTTGCCTTCCGTCCTCCGCTCGCGATTGCTTGCCATCCCCGAGGACGTTTGTCATTGCCAGTCCCAATTGCGGCAAGGTTTGGAGAAGGTTAGTTACTTTGATCGGTACAGCGGTCTGTAGTATCTGTCGTAAAATGTTGGTTTTTGCCTCCGACTGTCGAGAGGTTTCTATCTTTTCCAAAGATATTTTGTTCACCTTCGCCATCGCCAGTTCCACTTCGGCTTTTGCTTCCTTCATCCTTTGTTTTTCTGTACGTGGATTTGGGTAGGTTGCCTTCTTTGCTTGTGCTCTGGTGATCGCCAGTATCTCTTGTTCTTCTACTTCCAGCATATGGACACCCTTTTGCTTGGGGCATTCACTATCTTCATGGTCGCCTGGTCCACACCACTTACACAATCTTCCTCCCGAACCTTGGCCATTCTGGCAGTCCTTGGTGAAGTGACCCCATTCGTTGCACTTCCGGCTTTGGATCATGGGCCGTCCTTTACCGTCGTACTGTATTTTGTTCCTTGGACTCTTGTTGCTTCGATAACCTCCAGGGGATGCGTTGCTATTGTATTGGGGCTTCGGAGATGTGTTCAGCGGTGTTGACGGTTCTCCTTGAGTGAAGAGTACTTGTGCACTTTTGGCTTTTAAGTTGTATGGGCATTCCTTGACGAGATGTCCCATCACTTGGTAGATATCGTAAAATAACTTCTTCGGATAGTTCGCCTTCGTGTGACCTTCCCCATTGCAGTCTGTACACCACAGTTCTCGTGCTTCCCTCGTACTCTCTTTGTCGGCCTTCAATTCTTTCATCATTCGCATCATATCTTTCCTGAGTGCTTGTACGGTCCTGGATTCACCGTCGCTATCGTCCGTACTCTCCTCATCGTCCGTCTTCTTTTTCCCTTGGGAGGATGTTTTGTTTTCACATTCTATATCCATCGCCCGATTGTATGCTTCAGTGTACAACAACGGAGGCACGACTTTCATCTTCTTCCTCAGCGACGAAAGCAAGCCTTCAATGAACCATTGCTTCTTTAGGCCATCCGTTGGTCGTGTCTCCAATTTGCCCAATAGATCCTTCAATTTATGATTATAGGTACACACACTCTCGTGCTTCCCTTGCTTCGTACTATAGATTTCTGCTACAATCTCACTGTCATCCCTCAGTAATTTGAATTCATCTTGAAAGGTCTTCTTGAGTAATCTCCATGATGCCATTTGTGCTTGATTTAGTTTTGAGTACCATTCAATGGCACTATCTTTGAGTGTCGCCGGAAACGCTTTCAACCAGTTATCCGGGTCATCTTCTCCACTCGCTATCCAGATTGTCTCACACGTTTTGCAATGTCATACTGGATCTTTTGACCCATTCCCCGTAAACTTCGGCAGCTTCTGTCGCTCTGGAGTCACCATCCTTCCCCGTTGTCCTCCTTGTGTATTGGACCCGACTAGACCGATTTCCCTGTTACGTTCCGGTGCGTCACTTGCACTCTCGGCCACGTACGAGTCACTCCCCCGTCTTCCGTCAATGTCCTCAACACCTTGAGTTTCTTGGGTTCCACTCCGGTGCTCCCTTTGCCAAGGGGTCTTGGGCTTAGATCTTGCAGTCTATCCCAAATGACCTCTTGAGGGGTCTCTCGCCTGAGAGCCTCCCCTCTATATGTGGTCCTTTAACGAGATTTCCCACAAACTGCAAAGGTCTTCCGTCAGAGCGTCTTCACGATGCTTGTTTGCTTGTACCGGCCCTTCGGTCAGCTGCCCCATCACAACGCCATTCTGCTCTCTGGGTGGTTACCGGATTCGCTTAGGCAACGATGCCAAATGTTTACTTGCTACGGGTACAATGACGTACAGGGTAAACGGGAATATAAAATAACATTGACAATATATAATAATCACATGGCAATCGCACAAAACATAGATATATTTCTTTATTCAGTGTTCGGTAATTACATCATAATGTCTCCAGACAGAAAATGGCATAGCATAGTAGAACCGTCCCCTTTCCCGACTACATGACTCAAGTACATATAGTACGCTGGCGGTGGTTGAGGTACCAACCGTCGCGTCCCTTCATTATAACTAATTGCTTTGTCAGGAACTTAATTCTTGAGACAACTAACTAACATGAAACGTACATAAGTACATGGATTATTAATATTAACTAATGTTTTATTTACTTATGACTCACAACCGACCAAGTACACTTTCGACCGACTATATCAACTCACAGCCGACCAAGTACGCTCTTGGCCGACTACAACTCTGTGGTTGAAGCTAACCTGACTAATCATATTTTCACTTCCTTCTCATTAATTTGCCAAACATCTTGAGGACCAACATCCCAACATGCAACTAATTCTATTGATTCTGAAGAGTTTGTTGATCTTCAAGTTGCAAGGCAGTATGAACTGAAAGTAGCTTCTTTGCTCATCTAGAGGTAAGCTTGTTTCTTTTAATTGAGCGGATGAAACCATAGGTGGACTGATTGTTCTTTGCAGTAGAGGAACTAGCAATCTGTGAGAGTAAGGGAGTGGCAAGTTGCTTCAGCTTCTATGTGTCCTTTCTATGAAAGCTCCACCATCCAATAGTGTTATTTTGTGCAATAGTAGCTCTATTTGTCTTAGCCTCTAGTTTGCTGGAGGTAGGACTTTGAAGATTGAAAAACTTAAGCCATTGCTCCTGAAGTTGCATCTTCAATGTCAGGGCCTTCATAAACCCATCCATTACCTCATTATCCTCAGAAGGAGGAACTCAACCAACTCTAGTTGCAATTCACTTGGGATTAATGGCATAGGCAGTTGTATGAAGAGGGGCATTCATTGTGTTCTACCTTTTTGTGACAATAAGCTTGATATGCTCCTCATAGAATTGTAATCTAGGATCCTTGTCACAAATCACTTGCCTCAATTGAGCATTCTATCAAAAGTCCCAAAAATCTCAAGCCCTTCCTCCCTAGTAGGCTTACTTGATCGACCCCACAATAGGTGATATTACAGAGCAAATATTTTGCAAGCAATATTTAAAAAATAAAAAATAAAAAATAAAAAAAAACATTAACAATATTAATTTAAAAAAAGAAAGTACAAACATATTAAATACAAATATTTCTTATTTGATATTGGACCGCCAAGCATCATCAAGCACCCTTTCTCTCACCTTCTTCCCATTTTCGATCTTTGATTGAGACCACTTTTTCCACTCTCCACAAATCACCATGGATTGTAGAACATTTTGAACCTCCAACATCATCTGTAGCAAAATAAAATAACTGTCATATCTAGTTTCAACTAGTTTAAGGATTTCTTTCTTCAAATAAGATTGGAATAATGTAAATGATGTGTGGTGGTTACATACAAACATTTGTATGTCTATACCTTTGGCCATTGTTGTCTTCACCCAATCTATTTTTCCAATGTATTCCAAAGCATTGTTCAAAATATGTACATAGCATGGAGTCCAAAAATATTTGTTTGTCAGTGCTCTCAACCATCAAACCGGCTAACTTACAAACATGAATTAAATTTGTCACAACTTGCATCACGTTACAAGATCCAATCTTTTCTATGGCATCTCTCTAGAGGCCAAATTGGTAATCAACATCCTTATGTTTCCCAAAGTAATCAATAGCTCTAATAAAGTATGAACTTGTAGGAGATGTAACAATAATATTAATGATCGGTCAATGAAGAATATCAGTGCGCCAATCCATGACTATGGAACAACTAGTCCCAACCCAACTTTATTTCATCTCCTCTATTAATATGTTCACGTTTGAATATTGTTTGTCAAGGGGGGTGTAATGTCGCTTACTCGACTTTGCCCTAGAAATCGCTTGTTGATTAGATTTAGGGTTTCTTCTTTTTGAAATGATTGTTCTCTTTGATTAAGTAATTTTGGATTGAAATCTGCATTTAATATTTCCACATGTACATATATTTGTTAGCATTAATATCTAGATATCCAAATATAAATATAATCACAAATGCAATCATGAAAACACATGAGGAGTGGCATGGATGGATCCGCTTAAAGCCATGGTCCCTAGTACAAAGGTGGTAACCTACAACCCTCCCTTCTTAGCGACTTGTAACTGCATTCTCTATCTATGTGGATAGATCTGCTTGAAGTCCTTGGCTAAGTTCAAGGGGTTGTAACCTACAACCTTCCACTCTAAGGGACTTGTAACTGCATTCTCCATCCATGACATCTCCTCAGGAAACACATGATCTATTGGGGGAAGTCAGTGGAGCTTATAAATGGCCTAGGCCTACCACCCTTCCATGGCCACAGCAAAACCTTAGTTGGGAACCCCACCCCTCCATGGCCCAACCCTTGCCTTGGGACTAGCGTAACCTTAGGTGGACTTGCCACCCCTCCATGGCACATCCCTGCCTTGAGTCCTAGGGGTGGAACTTTAAGTTGGGTTTTTAGGCACCACTTTTCTCAGGCTCCCTCCCTAGTAGGCTTATAGACACAAAGAAGACAATCTTTTAGCAATCAAATACATTTGCATTTATTACTGATTCTTTAAGTCAATATCAACATCATTATCATCATGTTAATACTAAATAAAGCATTACACCAATAATTAGATTGGCATTTTTTATTTCTTATATTCAAAATATGCTAAATATTATTGCTAAGTGATTACATCACCTAATCGGCTGTGTCTTCCCATGACTCTTTATTCCTTAATTGCCTTCCTTCAATCTTACATTTGATTGATCATAGGATAAAAACATATATAAATAAATATTAATCAATTCATTTTTATATTAAGATCGTAATTACTTATAAGGCTCAATAATTGCTGCAAGCATCATTATTGCATAATCGTGAATATATACACTTCATATATATATATATATATATCATTATTCTTTACTTATATCAATTAGTATTCATATATATATATATATATGTTTATATAATTATTCTTTCCTTATATTAGTATTTATGTATATATTATTTATTATAAAATTTATCCATATTTATGCATATATACCTGTATGCCTATTAAATAATATATACATATTAAATGGCTCTATATTCCCATGCACATCAATCATAGATTATATCACTGTGCTGCTGCTCTGAATGCAGATCGTATTCCTCAATGTTTTCCCATATTATTTTCCATTTCCTTCTATTCTCCTAATTGATCTTATATCTTTACTTCTTCTCTGAAATGATACGTCTCCTAATAGACATAACCTTTCATAGAGTCATGACTATTTGTTTAGTAAACATCCTTTTTATCGCTTGCTGTTTAGACTAATTCATATATTTTTATTTGTTATTTCTCCATACACCTGATCGCTGGCTCTTTAACAATTACTAACTGCATCCTACTGATTGGTGACTGTATATATGTTAATATCTGCCTTTGAATGCAGATTTGTTGGTGTATGTTTCACTTCCCTCCTATCCCTCTCCTTCTTACTCCACCGTATCTTATATCTTCTTCGCTTTGAGAAGGGATGCGATTTGAGGAAGGTTGTGCTCTTTCAGTTTTGGAAGGACATGACTTTAGTTTGGGTTGCTGCCTATGCTTAATTGCTTAGCATTGTTTTTATATATATTCTAATGACTATTATTTATATTGTTTTATTTTAATGTATTTATATTTAAGTGCTATTCAATATTTATTTGTTATATGTCATTCAATGTTTATATTAATATTTATTTTGATATATTTATTTTATATGTTGTTCAATATTTATTTTATGTGCCTTCAATATTTACATTCTATTTAATATATATTTATATTTATTTATACAATATTATCTTTCTATAATATTTAATATCTATAATTTGGTATCCACAATATTATATTTATATTTATAATTATAGTATTATCTTTGATAATAATACTTATAATAATATTAAATTGCATTTATTTATATTTATGTTTCTGATATTTATTTTATTTGTATTTAAATATTTGCATTTCGGGGTTACAATTCCGGGGACATGACAGGGGATGTACACAATTTATCTTTCAAAGGTTGCATAAGGGGTTCTACTTCTAACTATAGTTGTATTTCTCAACATCTCTTTGAAAGAAGGAAACCTTGCCATATGAAATGGGATTGCATGGGCATAAAAAGTTTGGCCACATAATCATCAAATTATTCATGTTGTTGCAAATTCATCAACCCCAACATTGTATTTTTCCACTTTCAATCTAAGTTGCCGAATCAGCCAATTTCTCTATTGATACTGAGTATGGTATGCCTTGGAATCGGGTACTATCTAGAATCCATGTGGAATCAAACAGGGTTTACGATTTTGAAGGGTGAAACATTTTTATTACTCTCGTTGGATTCAAATGAATCCACTATCGACATGGTTTTTCCAAGAAGATTCTAACTTGATTCGGAAGGTGGCACAATTTTTGAATTTGTTTCCTCTTTCGAATGGTTAAAAGTGAAAACTCTAACCCATTATTTTCAAACATGTCTTTTTTTTTTTAACCTTTTAACTTGAAACAATAAAGTTGTGATAGATAACAATGAATGTTTGAAAGAAAGAATTCATTGGCAATAATGGAGTATTAAGTATGTCCATTGTATGAAATGTAATCTTTGATTTGTACATGAATACATATCTAGTTTTGTTGATACTTTACTTGATTGCATTTCTTTCCTCTTTGCTGTTCATGACTGTTTTGCCCAACAAAGTAGGCACCGGTCCTTATTGATTTGAGATCAAACACTTTAATTTAAGCAATATCTCTGTTTTGGCTAGCTCTAGGTTCAGATCAGGTTTTATGCATTTTGTTGAATATTCAGTTTTACAAACCAGGGATAAATCTAAAGTAGAATACAACTGTTAAACCATTAGAGAGTATGAATAGTATGTTTGCACCTTGCAATGTGTAAACAATGATAAAATAAACCATTTTAAGGGATTAAAACACTGCTATTATATACAAGTGCATGTGCAAGGTGTGTGATCAGCCATATTGAGGTCTTTTGCAGCCAATTACAGTTGATCTAGTGATAAAAAAATGGGTCAGGTGTATTGTTGGGTATGGGTATTGTTTTTGATTAGAGGTAAAACAAGTTTTGAAGGGGCTCCGAAACCCTTTACAAAAAAGACTGTTGCATCAACAGATAAACAAAGACAAAACGAGCAACCAACAAACAACAAAAAACCAGCAAAACAACTGCCAAAAAAGGAACAAAAACAACAAGGGACTACAGGTTCTTCAAGATATCAGCTGCTTCCATATCAATGTCAATAATCTTTTGGTGCACATTCATAACCTCAGTGACCTCCTTGGCAGGGATCCCAGCATTCAACTTAGTTTTGTTACGAGTCCTAGTACAAGGACCCTTCTCACTTACCCCTTTAATCAAAACACTAAGGAGATCGGCCACATCATTAGCAGCATCTTTCCCGCCAGACGCTTCCTCCAACCACTGCCTCGATTTCTCATTTAGGAAACATAGACCCTTAGCTTCATTTTTCATTGCAGACTTACTTACATCTACAACCTTGTCCAAATTTTGATAAGCACGATACATTTTGTCTTCTAGAGCCGCAATTCTCAAATCAAAAGCTTGTTTCATCTTCAGCATCTCATCAGTGACAATTTTTTATCGCATTAACAAGCTGATTAATTTGGATCTGCACATAAGGCTCTGTGGGAGTAGAGGACTCCCTAGCTTTATTAACCAGACCATGAACCTTCACATTTTTGAGATTCAATTCATTGTATGCCCACTTAAAAAGCCTGAAGAGAGTTAAAGTACCATCTTTCGCCAAACCCAACACATTGGGCAACTCCTCCCTGTTGCAATTGAAGACATCCCTATCATCCGCCCATTCCTCCAGGGAATCCCTGCTAATATTTGCATTCTCAATAACATCCTTCCCTTTCTAACTAGCAATAGGAACCTTGATCTTGCGTAAGGAACTTTCAATTTTGTCGGCCATGCTCCTCCCTTTTTCTCGCTCCTTCATTCCTTGTTCCTGCACTTTCGCATTATCCAGACCTCCAGTAACCTGTAGAGGCTCATCATTAGGGGATTCAACACCAATACTAACAATCTCTTGATTCAAGCCAACATTTTGCTTAGACTTCTTCTGGGAGCTCCCAACCTTCAAACCCACCTTCCTCTTCGAACCAGACAAAGGGGCATCCTCAACCTTTTCCCCCATGGCATTTTTCTTTCCTTTCTTCAAACCCGAGGAATCACCCTTCAAATTCCCTCCACCCAGGGACTTAACGACCGCCACCTCATCGCTACCTGTTGCATAATCTTCAGAATTAGGGGTTTTAGGTGATTTCCCTTTCTTAATACTCTTACCCTCAAATGAAGCAGGAGGCTCCGAATAGACCTCCATGGAGGCATTCGAACCAGACACATATTCCTCATTAGCAAACCCCAATTCAGACCTAGTGTCATTTTGATTCAAGCTTCTTCTGCCAGCCTTTAGTAACCCTCTTAGGTTGATCAGGAACAATGTAGGACTTAGCATACTCAGAGATTAGGAGGATTAGACCCTCGTGGAGAACATGATTCTTGGGGTTTTGTCTATGGTCTCTAATACCACAGTCAAGGGAAACAAGCAGATAAAAAGGAAAGGAAACCTTTTTCTTATGCTTGAAATGATTGAGTAAAACAAAATGGTACCCAGACAAAATAGAAAGACGCCCATCAAGCGTAAAGTACCTCATAATTTCTTCAACAACGTCGCCCCAAATCGCCTTGATAGAGCTGCGAAGGTATCCCCCACATTTCGCCTTCTCTAATCTATTCCTTTCATCATCCTTGAAGACAATTTCCATGGCTGCACTCGACTCCTTATCTCTGTAAACGTTCCTTCCCTCGGTTGAAAGACTTGTAATTTCAGCCATAAGATCTTTAGTAACGTTAAACTCAATCCCACCAAACTTCAACACTTTGTTCTGCCATCCTTGAACGAAGGCCTGTGTCGTCTTAGGGTCATGCCCATGGAGTCTCTCCATATATGGAGTAACTCCCCCAATCTGCAACTGCTCCCAAACTTTCTCATTGGTCTTCGAGGAGTCACAGGAAATAGGTTCAACTCTATTCCGTTCAGCACCCATGATCGCAGCAACCAAAAACCACAATAGCTTGAAAGACTTGCAGAGAATTAGGGGAAGCCTCAAGAAGATTAAAGCCTTAGAGCCACCCACAATCCATGTGGGAGAGGCAAGGTGGGAGGGAGAAATAATTAATCTTGAAAGCCACTCCTTACGGACGATAGTCAAATAAAAAAAATACAAGGCAAAGCCAGAATGGAGATCACACCTAGATTTAATCTGCCACATAATAATGCTCATGTGAAATAACCCGATGATGAAAAGGACCCCCTCCTTAGCACGTTTGTAAATCATGATTTAAACTTGTAAGGGCTTTGATGGGGAGGGGTTCATTCCCTTCCCAAACCATATGTTCATTAACCCCAATGTTAGCAAAAACATCAGCAAGACAATTTCCCTCTCTAAAGATATGGGAAATGAAGCATTGATCAAAGGAGCTCAAGATATCCACAACATCTAGAATGAGAGATTCAACTGTCCATGAAGGGGGGGGTAGACTTCTTTAGGTTATTAATAACATTTAGGGAGTCACCCTCAATTCAAACCTTTCTAAAACCTTTAGACTGAGCCATCTTCAGCCCATGATAGGCAGCTGAGTATGGGTATGGTTTGGTATATTCATTTTTATATTTTAATTGGTGTAAAATCCTATTAAGGAGACCTTTGGGAATACCCTCTTGGGTTTAAGCTAAGCTCGAAGAGTAGGAAAGTGTACCCACTCTCATGCTTAGCTTTTAATTTTCCTAAATCTGTAGATGAGCTATCTTTACCTCCCTGATGACAAACCTTTGGCCTTGAAGGTGAAAAAAAGCTCTAGGATTCTAGATCTGCTGTTAGAGGACCTAACACATCCAAGGGGGCAATCCCTCTTTCTTGTAAAGTGCTTTCAATTTCATTTGTAAGGTTTTTATTTTCAGTTTTTTATTCCTCAAAAACTTTTCTGAACAATGTTGGTGTGTTACAATTCTTTGAATATATTTGCACATTAGACCTATTAGCTTTAACAATTGGGCAACAAACTATTTGTTAGAAAATGTTTAATATGCATGGAAAACAGAAAATTGAAATAAATTTTAGAGAGCACAAACTTTAATTCCATGATTGTTTTTATGGGGCTTGCACAAGTGCTAAGGGATTGAATTTATATAGTAAAAATTGCAGCAAGAAATAAAGGTATATTGGGACAAGCTTTTGAAAGATTTGACATAGAGGAGACTTTTCAAACAGTTCAATCCTTGAGATAGAGAATTCTGAATTTAATAAAATCCTTCAATGGGCGTTGAGTTTTTACAATGGACAGATCTAGCTAAAAATTTCAGAAATGATAAGTTAAAAGGAAGAAAAATGTCTAGTTTTAATGTGTTGATTTGCTTAGACGGATTTGACAATTTGTTGTCAGATTTCAACATGTAAAATAGGATATGGCGAGGGTTATTGTGGAAACAAAGTATAATACTATGAGTGTAGAATCCAAAATCTTAGCACATCAGTTTCTAAGTTACAAAAAATTCCTTCTGCATGCTACAACTCCTTTTATAACCTTGTAAGCTTTAGGTGGTTTCAAAAATTGTGGTTTCACGTAAAGCTTATTCTTATCTTTTAAATTCCAAAATAGGATTTTTTTTTTCTAAATGCACCTTTCTTTCTTTTAAAGACTTAGTATTGTGACATAGATTGCTTATTAACTATGTTCCATGGTGTTTTAGGGATGGGGACATTGGGACAATAAGGAATGCGTTTTGGAGATGAGAGGGGATGGCAGTACACAAACACATATACATACTAGAATATTAACTAATATTGAGTAACATGACATCAAAATTAAGATAGTTACAACAATATAACAACAATAAATATATAATGCTTCAGATTCATAGCTATGATATACCACCGACAACAATAATTTCTAATTTCATTATTCAAACTTCAAATTTTTGACATACAACAACATAAAAAAATAAGAACTCCTACTAAGTACAACTATGCTTCATTTGGATTATCATCATCAAAAGAGCTATCCGTGTTACTTTGTGGCTGAAGTTGTGACTTGTCCTATGGAAGCTCAACTGTTCCTAGCTGCACCTCCTCCTTGTCAATCTGCCTAATATCTTTAGGATCAAAATCTCTATGTGCTGGTGGATTCTGTCAATATTCAGTAGTTTGCTGATTTTAAAGTCTGAAGACACCAGGAACTGCAAGTAGCTTCTTTGCTCATCTTGAGGTAAGTCTTTTTCTCTTAATCAAGTGGATGAAGCCATAGGTGGACCAATTCATCCATGCAACAAAGGAGCTAGCAATCTTTGAGAGTAGATGAATGGCAAGTTTCTTCAGCACTGGTGTGTCCTTGTGAAATTTCCACCATCCAATAGGGTTTTTTGGTGAAATAGTTATCTTATCCGTCCTAGCATTTGGTTTGTTGAATGTCAGACCCTAAAGATGTAATGTCCCCTCCAAAGTGAGAAATCTACATTAAGTAGATTAGCCTATCATTGTGACCCCTGTAGGCTAATGAAGGTGTTGAGAGGGTCTTCTGAGGATTGTCTCGCCTCCAGCATTCACTGATGTTTAGCTTTGGTTTTTGTTTGAGGCTTGCGGGACGTAGTTTGCTCAACTTACTATTTATAGTAAGTTAGACATGGATAGAAGGGAACCCTTACTATTTTTAGAAAGGCATGTTATTGGATGAAGAATCATTAGATTTGTCCCCAGTTTAGATGGCGTATTAAGAGAAGATGTATTTAAGGAGTTATTAATGTTATTTGATTAAAATAACATTAATTAATTAAAAGGTGATATTTTATGTTATAACTTTAAGTTATAACTTGAGGGTCAAAACGTCATTAAAAGGGGGCCAAATTAATGAATTAATTATTAATGGCCAATTCCTAAGTTTTGAGTGGAATATTAAAAGAATGCAAATAAATAACATTTTTATGTTATTAAATGCCTTTTTGAAGAAGTTCGAACTTTTCAAGAGAGAGTATATATTTCACTTACGGTTATTTTGGCATTCATTCGATTATGATTGTTGTGGATGAAGATTTGTCTGAGAGTGGAAGCCAAGGGTTTTCAATCCTCATGCGATTGGAGAACGTTTCTTTTTCAATGTTTGCAGCCATTTGAAGCAGTGAAATACCTTTTGAATTTGGTATTCAGGAGGGCATCATTTAGATGTTCTATTGTGCTGATTGAAAAGACAAAAGGGTTTGATTTAATTGTTTAGAGATTGCAATAATCAGGGTAGGCGATTACAGAACATCTACAGCTATAATAAATCAGTTTTCAAGAGATACAGTTGGGGTTTCAACAAGCTTTCTATTGTAGCAGGTCGGCTTTCTAGAAGAGGGGTGATTTTCATCATAAGGGCTTCAAAAAAATCAATAAAAATTACTAAGAGGGGCGCCCAAGCTTAAGGAAGACTTCTATACCATCCGTGATCAAAAAGGCAGCCTGCAGAGGGAGAATCAAACCATTCATGAGTTGCTTTTTTTGGCTGATAGTGATTATTAGCAGCTGCATGTCTTATATTTAATTCGGGTATGATTGTATTAGTCTATTCTCTTGAATATTGAGCAAATAAACATAGTTCGGAGGAGTTATTATGATAGTTGCTTATATTTCCTTTATGTTTTGAATTTTTTATTTTCTTATATGCATTCAAAAAAACAAAAAAAAGCAGAAAACCCTCATAAAACATCAAAACACAAAAAACAAAAAAATCAGCATTAGAAATTGAGGCACGAAGAGATCTTACATTGGTATCAAAGCTTTAATCTTGCCATCCTGGAGGGTTGAAGGCACATGAGTGGTCATCACAAATATTTCACTTGCAGTAAAAGGGAATCAGAGGCTAATTGGCAAAGGGATAATCCGTTTGCAGAGGAGCCATTGACAATTATGGGTGACAGGGCATAAGAGGGTCCACACAGGAATGAAAGAAGAGATGTGGACAGAGGTGAAGAACTTATTGAAAGAATGGCTCGTGCTTTCGAGGGATTTACAACAACCATGCAACAACAGATGCAGCAAAACGGGGTTATAGAGGAGAATAGAATGCAACACAACAAGGGTGCTGATGATGACAGGAGTGTAGCAGGGTCACGGAGAGTGCAAAAAGCACCTTCCCGCACTGCAGATAGGCCTACTCGACCCACTTTCCTAAGAGAACAGGTTGAGGAGAATGTGGAAGAAGTTGAGAACATATTATATGCTGATGCAGTTATGGCAGCCAACGAAGAGTGGGATTTATTGTCACCACCAGTGCGCGAACGCATGCATTTTGATTGATTTGTGAATTCAAAGGTTGAATATTATAGGTCTCGACAGGGAAATAGGCCTCGAAACCAAAACAGAGATTTGAAGCACACCACCAGCAAGATCAACCTACCCTATTTTGATGGCAGTGGCAAGGTAACAACACAGTGTTGGATTCACAGGCTAGACACTTTCTTGACACTTCGACCTATGTCTGAGTAAGAGGCAATCAAGTTTGCCACGTTACATTTAGAAGGAGCAACCCATGATTGGTGGTATCAGGGAATGGTGACATTGCAGCATGATCGCATTACCACTTATCAGGAGTTCGTAGACAAATTGGTAGATCGTTTTGATAAAAAAGATCCAAAAGTTTATTTCAGGGACTTGGCGCAACGCAGGCAGACTAGCAGCTTGGAGAGTTATATCAGTGAGTTCCAACAGCTATCCGTGATGGTAACTAACATTTCAGAGAGAAGGCTGGTTGTGCTTTTTATAGAGGTTTTATTGGAGCCATTACGAGGCTGGATCAAGGCTTTCGATCCGCCAACCCTACAGGAAACAATGAAGAAAGCAAGGAGTATGGAACTTGCGGCTCCATCGAGCAAGTTCGGGTCATCCAACAAGTTTGGATTGTCAAACAAGTTCGGGTCAAAGGGCTCTTCTTCATTTAGGGACAATAAGACATTTCCCAAGAACAAAGAAAAATCAGATTTCCGAGAAGAACAAAAGGGAAAATCAGCAGCCCCGTTTGATCGAGAAACATTAAATGACTTGCACAAAAAGAAGCTATGTTTCTATTGCAAGGGTCCATACGATGCAAATCATGATTGCCCCTTAAGACCCAAGGGGAAAGCTAATCGAGTTATGTGGGCATTTTATGAAGACTCAGAATCTGAAAATTCTGACCAGCAAGCTGGTCAAGAAGAATCTGAGGATGAAAAGTCAGAAAAAGAAGTAGAAATCAACCTTCAGGAGGGGCGACTTACTAGTATCTAGCAGGAGGGTTCTTTCAGACTGCGTGGTGTCCGAGCTGGTCAAAGGGTCATCACTCTTCTAGATATAGGTGCCACTCAATTTTATTGATGCACACTTTGTGGAGAAGCGTGGGCTAATAACTGAGGAGTTCGAAGGCATAAGGGTGAAGGTAGCTGATGGGTACACCCTTAAGTGTGACAAAATGGTTAAGGATCTTTCTTTGCGCCTAAATAACTACAATTTTAAAGCTGATTACTATGAGGTAAACATGGGAGACATAGATGTAGTTTTGGGGATGAGATGGCTCTATGATATCAGCAAGTTCACTCTTGATCTTCATGAGATGGAGATGAGTTTTGAGGTAGAGGGAAAAACTCAAATACTAAAAGCTATCAGAGATAGCAGTTTTAGGATGTTATCACTCAGACGGATGGAGAGACTCATGCGGCATGATATGGTTGAATGGGCAGCTGAGTGTGTATTGATGCCATTGCAGGAGGGGCAAAAGAAGGTAGAATATCATCCGGATATACAGGAGCTGAGAATTAAACATGGAAAGGTTTTCAGCGACATCCCACCAGGTAGACCTCTTGATAGGGGTATTGAGCATATCATAGAGCTAGAGGAGGGTGCTAAACCCGTGATGATTACTCCATATAGGCATCCAAAACGTCTCAAGGATGAGATCGAAAAAACCATTAAGGAGTTGCTCGCCATGGGTCACATCAGGCCGAGCAAATCACCATTTGCCTCCTCAATGGTTTTCGTGAAGAAAAAAGATGGTACTCTTCGCATGTGCATCGACTATAGGGTTTTGAACAAGAAGACCATTAAAAATAGATATCCCATTCCACGGATCGATGAGTTGATCGACGAGCTACATGGTGCTTGTTTCTTTTCAAAAATTGATTTGCAATTCGGCTATCATCAGATCAGGGTGCGTGAGCAGGATATAGAGAAAACAACATTCAAGTGCCATTGTGGGCATTTCGAGTTTGTGGTTATGCCATTTGGACTAACCAATGCTCCAACTACGTTCTAGGCCACAATGAACAAAATCTTTCAGTCACAGTTGAGGAAGTTTGTACTTGTATTCTTTGATGATATACTGGTGTACAGTAGAATGTGGGAGGAACACCTTGCTCACTTGGATGCAGTGTTGGGAATTTTGGATAGCGAGTCTTTGTATGCAAACGAATCGAAGTGTGACCTTGGCATGGCAGAATTATTATATTTGGGTCATATTATCAGTGCAGAGGGTGTGAGGATGGATCCTGACAAGATCCGAGCTATCATCGACTGGCCTACTCCGGAGAATCTCACACAGTTGTGAGGATTTCTGGGGTTATGTGGTTTCTACCGCCGGTTTGTCAGCGGTTATTCATGTCATGCAGCGCCTCTCACGGACCTAATGAAGAAAGGTGCTTTCATTTGGAGTCCGGAGGCACAAGAGTGCTTCATGAGATTCAAACAGATTATGACCACTTGTCTTGTGCTTGCTCTACCAGATTTTATTAAGCCATTCGAGCTTTAGTGTGACGCCTCGGGTGAGGGGATTGGTGCTGTGCTCATGCGGGATAAGCACCCGATTGCTTTTGAGAGCAGGAAGCTCAGAGGACCAGAGAGAGGTTATAGTATCTATGATAAGGAGATGTTGGCCATTATGCATGCATTGGCCAAATTCAGACAATACCTCATTGGCAGCAAATTCAGTGTAAAAACAAACCACAATAGTCTTAGACATTTCTTGGGGCAGCGAGACCTTAATGACCGCTAGCAGAAATGGGTCAGTAAGCTTCAATCGTATGACTTCGACATTACATACTTCAAAGGTACTCAGAATGTCATTGCTGATGCCCTATCGCACAGGCCACATTTGAGCACTATGGTTAAGATCTCAGAGGATTGGAGGCATCTGATTGTGGTGGAATACACCAAGGATACATGGGCATCTGGGATCATTGAGGGGTCAGTTCAGGACATCAGATATGTAGTTGTCAGTGAGCTCATTATATATAAGGGTAGGATATATTTGATGCCAGGGTCGGAGATGAAGAGTATAATATTAAGGGCTTTCCATGATGTGCCTACTGCTGGACACCCAGGATACTTCAAAACTTACAGGCAGGTCAGGGAGAGGTTTACATGGAAAGGATTTAAGGCTGATGTCCTTCAGTATGTTAGGGAGTGCCTAGTTTGTCAGCAGAACAAACAGGAGCACACTTACCCGACAGGTCTATTACAACCACTTTCGATTCCTGATAGGAAGTGGGAATGCCCGTCCATGGACTTTATTACGGGCTTGCCTAAAGCCTAGGGGAGAGACTGTATATACATGGTTGTAGATCGATTAACAAAATATGCCCACTTCTTTCTGATCACAGCCACACACACGGCTACACAAGTAGCAAAATTGTTCTTTCGGGAGGTTTTCAGACTACATGGGTTGCCTCGGACCATAGTCAGTGACAGGGACAGCCGATTTATGAGAGTCACTTCTGGTAGGAGGTGTTCAGACTCTGTGGGACCGAGTTAACCCCGAGTACCAGCTATCACCCGCAGATGGACGGGCAGACAAAGATAGTTAATAAATGGGTGGAAGGTTATCTCAGAAATTACATAGCTGGACAGCAGAAGGCTTGGGTAAAGTGGATTTACCTTTGTGAGTTTTGTTATAATTCCACTTTCCACATGTCTATACAGATGACTCCTTTCATGGTGTTATACGGGTATGAAGCTCCTAGCTTCATCGACCTTCTGTTTAGTGATAGTAGAGTGCCTAGCGCAGGAGACTTGTTGCAGGAGAGTCAGGACATTATGAAGGCTCTCAAAGAGAATATCACTAAGGCACAAAATCAGCAAAAACAATATGCTGATCAGAGGAGGACTGAGAGATCATTCGAGGTGGGAGATATGGTCTATTTAATGTTGCAGCTGTACCGATAGTCTACACTCAGGAAAAGTGGTGCTGAAAAGTTGAAACCACGCTACTATGGGCCTTTTCGGATCATCAGGCGAGTGGGTGAAGTAGCATATGAGTTAAAACTCTCAACAGATAGTCGAGTTCACAACGTCTTTCATGTATCACGCCTCAAGAAGGCATTGGGACATCATGTGACTCCATCAGCAGTGTTGCCACCCCTGGATGATGAGGGGAAATTGATTCTTGAGCCGGAGGCTATCTTGGATTTTCGAGAGAGACGGGTACGGAAATGGACTATCACAGAATATTTGGTCAAATGGAAGGATTTGCCAGTTGAGGATGCCATCTGGGAAGGTGAGGAGATCTTACAGCACCCAGCGTTGAGATTGCTTGAGGACAAGCAATTTCAGGGAGGGAGGACTGTAATTTCCCCTCCAAAGTGAGACATCTGCATTCAGTAGATTAGCCTATCATTGTGATCCTCGTAGGCTAATGAAGGTGTTGAGGGGGTCTTCTGAGGATTGTATCGCCTCCAGCATTCACTGATGTTTAGCTTTGGTTTTTGTTTGAGGCTTCCGGGACGCAGTTTGCTCAACTTACTATTTATAGTAAGTCAGACATGGATAGAAGGGAACCCTTACTATTTTTAGGAAGGCATGTTATGGGATGAAGAATCATCAGATGTGTCCCCAGTTCAGATGGCGTATTAAGAGAAGATGTATTTAAGGAGTTATTAATGTTATTTGATTAAAATAACATTAATTAATTAAAAGGTGATATTTTATCTTATAACTTTAAGTTATAACTTGAGGGTCAAAACGTCATTAAAAAGGGGCCAAATTAATGAATTAATTATTAATGGCCAATTCCTAAGTTTTGAGTGGAATATTAAAAGAATGCAAATAAATAACATTTTTATGTTATTAAATGCCTTTTTGAAGAAGTTCGAACTTTTCAAGAGAGAGTATATATTTCACTTACGGTTATTTTGGCATTCATTTGATTATGATTGTTGTGGATGAAGATTTGTCTGAGAGTGGAAGCCAAGGGTTTTCAATCCTCGTGCCATTGGAGAACGTTTCTTCTTTAGTGTTTGCAGCCTTTTGAAGCAGTGAAATACCTGTTGAATTTGGTATTCAGGAGGGCATCATTCAGATGTTTTATTGTGCTGATTGGAAAGACAAAAGGGTTTGATTTAATTGTTCAGAGATTGCAATAATCAGGGTAGGCAATTGCAGAACATCTACAGCTATAATAAATCAGTTTTCAAGAGATACAGTTGGGGTTTCAGCAAGCTTTCTATTGCAGCAGGTCGGCTTTCTAGAAGAGGGGCGATTTCATCATAAGGGCTTCAAAAAAATCAATAAAAATTACTAAGAGGGGCACCCAAGCTTAAGGAAGACTTCCATACCATCCGTGATAAAAAAGGCAGCTTGCAAAGGGAGAATCAAACCATTCATGAGTTGCTTTTTTGGCTGATAGTGATTATTAGCAGCTGCATGTCTCCTATTTAATTCGGGTATGATTGTATCAGTCTATTCTCTTGAATATTGAGCAAATAAACATAGTTCAGAGGAGTTATTATCATAGTTGCTTATATTTCCTTTATGTTTTGAATTTTTTATTTTCTTATATGCATTCAAAAAAACAAAAAAAAAGCAGAAAACCCTCATAAAACATCAAAACACAAAAATCAAAAAATCAGCATTAGAAATCGAGGCACGAAGAGATCTTACAAAAGATCAAAAAACTGAAACCATTGCACTCGAAGAATGGCTGCATCCTCATCTCTATATATCTTACAAAGAGCTTTCAGAAATCCTTCCATTACCTCATCATTCTCAAAAGGAAGAAATTGGCCAAGTCTAGCTACATACCACTTGGGATTAAGAGTATTGTCATCTATCAAGAGAGGTGTTCATTGTGTAACACCTCTTTGTGATAATAGGCTTGATATGCTCCTCATAGAATTTTATTCTAGGATCCTTGTCACTAATGCCTCATTTGATCAGGCATGCTATAAGAAGTCTCATAAATCTCTCCAAAGCTAGGAGAGTTTGTATTCTCACACTTGATTACCCTCACAATAGGTGATATGATAGAGCAAATATATTTGCAAAAAACTTTTAAGAAATTAAAAGACCTTAGCAATATTAAAAAATTAAAAATGAAAATAAAAACAAAGTACAAACATATTGAATATTTTTTTAACCTAATAGTGGACTACCAAGTGTCATTAAGTATCCTTTGTCTCACCTCTTTTCCTTCTATCTTTGATTTAGCTCACTTTTTCCACTCTTTACAAACCACCATGGATTGTAGAGCATTGCACCTCCAACATACTCTCCAATTAAATAAAATGGTTGGCATATCTAGTCTCAATTGGCTTGAGAATTTTTTTCTTTGAAAAAGTTTGAAATAATGCAGTGAAGTGTGGTGGTTACATACAAACATTTGTATGTCTCTAGTTTCAACCATTGCTGTCTTCATCCAATCTATTTTTTCGATGTCTTTCAGAGCATTATTCAAAGAATGTATGTAGCACGGAGTCTAAAAATATGTAAGTGCTCTCAACCATCAAACCAAATAACTTACAAAAGCGAGCTAAAATTGTTAGAACTTGCACAACGTTAGAAGCCCCAACCTCCTTTACATCCTCCTTCAAATGGCCAAATTAGTAATTAGTGTCCTTATGTTTTCCAAAGCAATCAACAACTCTAAGAAAGTATGAACCAAAAGGACATGTAACATTAATACTCAAGTGGCCAATGTGGAATAGCAGTCCAACCAATCATGAGAATGGAACAACGATTGTTGATCCATGTTTGTCTTATCTCCTCCATCAATATTTTCACCGTTGAATATTGTTTGTTTAGGAGGGAGGTACACAATTTGTGTTCTCTAGGGGTAGCATAAGAGGGTCCAACTGCCATTGTATCTCTTAGCATTCCTTTGTAATAAGGAGACCTTGCCAAATGAAATGAGTTATGGAATTGGCATAATAATTATTGGCCATTCAATCATCAGCCTGCTTAATTTTTTGCAAATTCAACAATTCTATCATAGTATTTTTCCTACATGCAATAGAAGAGGTCTTCCGCTTCCTTCTATCATAAGCCTCTTTAGTTGATATATTGGAATACTCATCAATAGATGGCAATGGTATGGATGGATTTTTCTTAGTAGTACATGTAATCTTTGCCTTACTCTCCCCTACCAACTATGCCATTTCAATTTGTTGTTCCAATGATATATCCCCATAAACTCTAACCCCATTTCCACTCTCGCCTAATAAATGGTGTCCAATGCTACTCTAGCTCCCATAAAAATCAGTTTTGCAAACATGACGATGAATGTTTGTTGTACCCTACATTTTTACCTTTATTAATGCTTAAAATGATGACAAATTGCAGCAAGTGCTTTTTGGAGTTGGAAAAACCTTTTGCAAACTCTTCAATAGAGGATTAAGGGCATGCAAAACGGTCTTTTGGTGTTGAAACAACACTTGTATTTGGATTTTTAGATGAATATGAACCTCCAACACTCCCTTTAACTTCTCTTTGGTTTACTTTTTTACTACCTATCTCATGGTCATCACTATTGCTAGTGCTCATTTTTAATGTCAAAGAGATGTTTTAAAGGCTGCTTGTTTTGTAGAACAGTGGTTTTGAACTTTTTGTGGGAGCGAATTGAATTAAAAAAATAATTATTAACAAACTCACTAAGTGTTATGTAAAAAAAATAAAAATAAATAAATAAATAATTTTAAAATAAATAAAATGGACTCTTATAGGCATGATGAGTAGAGCATAGCTTAATGGTTGGAAATGTAGTAGTGTACACTGTAGATTGTAGAGCAATGCCCTTCCCTAGCTGTGTGAATGTATTTAGGGCTCAAGCTGTTGAATAGTATCACTACTAAGTGTTGACTAAATCCAAAAACTTGGCAATAAAAGTGATGGTAGGCTATTGGCACAAAGGAATAGCTATTATAAATGACTCATTGAATATATTTTATCAAGGCTGGATAAGAGTCGTGGGAACCCCATGCCTACTTTAAAACAATGTATTCTTCACATCATGAAGTATTAAAAAAAAAAAATTTTTTTTTTGCCATCTGGGATGTTTCCTTTTGACCATTGTCGTTTTTGAGACGTCTTGGAGTTTTGAGGAATTTCGGGGATGATTAGAGGATGTCTATCGTTGTCCCACCATCTTAGAAACACCATGGGCAATAGGGATGACTCTTTGAGGGCTAGGGATGCATCTTTGTGGAGACATTATTTTAATTTCACCTTTGAAAAATCTATCATACCTTAATCTTTTTTCCTATGGCTGGATGTACCTTTATCTCAATCTTTTGCGTTGCTAGTTACTTACATGTCAACTATATTTACAACTTCTATCCTTAGGCAATAGATTTTAAAAATCTTTCATTGGTGTCCCATGCGAGATTTCCAGCCTAATAGATTCATTGCCCTATATTTCTTGGATTTTAAATGGTTTGGGCCACATCACCTTAAACTTGCTAGGTTTGATATCCTTCTTCTTGTTGTACTTCAGTGTTAAGTCGTTGATTTAAAAGTTCATTCTTTGGAGATTCTTATCATGCTAGTACTTCCACCTTCTTTGCACAACCTCTATAGCCCACTGTGCCAGTAACTCTCATTCATCTAGTTTACTTAATCAGATGAGTTGCTGTCTAAGGCTCTCGTCATTACCTAGTTTGTTCTCAATTGCTATCCTTAGGCTTTGCATAAGGTACTCCATCAAAACTATCTCTTCCTTTTTGTACATGAGCTGAAAGGGTATGGCCTATAGTCACTTTGTAGGTCTTTTAATAATCCCTAAAACCACAGGTAGATGTTCTTTTAAATTTGCTACTTTTGTATTGCATGACTTATAGATTACTGTGGTCAAAACCTTGTATGCAGCCTCTACTTGACCATTGGAATGTTGCTAGTACATTAGTGAGAGTGAATGGAGGATTTGAAATTCAATTATCACCGATTTGTTTGCATGGACGACAAAGTGTCCCCTAAGATCATTTGTAATTTGTATTAAAATTCTGAATCTCATTAATATCTATTCATAAATGAATCTTGCCATGCTTTGGGTATTATTGTCAAGCATTGTCCAAACCTTTGCCCACTTTGTTAAGTACTCCACGACAACCACAATTTTCTTACACTATTGTACTTTGCTTGCATTCAATGGTCCAATGAAATACAGGCTTCAACTTTCAAACAACTCCTTGGGTTAAGAAGGCCCTAGGGACATTAAGTACCTTTTGAGTAGCTTATTAGTTTGTTGGCAAATGTCACATCCCACTACCCATTCGTGGGCATCATGGTATAGTGTTGTCCACTAGAGGCTTGATTGAGGTACTTTTTATGTAGTAGCTTTGGGTCCCATATGTTTGTTGATAGATCCTTATGTGCTTCTTGTAGTATGTCATGAATCTCTTCATGACTTAGCATTGTAACACCTAATAAAGTCCCATCTTGTACATTAGAATATTTGCTTGTTCCTTGAAAAGGACATAATAGATAGATATTCACCAATATTTCATACCAAGAGAGTAGAACAATAGTCTAGATTATGCAAGCATTAGGAAAATTGTCGTTCACACCCTCAAGAGGTTTGCTTGATTTTATTGAAGACAGTTGATCAACTATCACATGGCTCTTTCCCAGCCTAATAATGATTTGGAAGGTAAACTCTTGAAACAACTTCAACCATCTTATCCAACCCTACCATGTACAACAATACCTGGTGGTCCACCAAAACTTTGAATGATGTTGTGAGAAAGTAGTGCCAAACCTTTTGGATGGCATTCACCATGCCAAGGGTCTCTTGTTTAGTGGTATTGTAATTATTGATATTAGACAGTACGCAGCTTGCTAAGAACATAGGGTGATCTAGTTTTTGGTTACGTACTTGTACCAAGGAAGCTCCAATGGAAAAATTGGAAGCATTTATGTGCACATAGAATTCCTTGTTCCAATTTGGATATACAAGAACTGGTGAGCTAATCAAATGTGCTTTAAATTCCCTAAAATATTGGTCTTGTTCTTGCTCTATTGGACCATATGAATAGGATTTCTTTCCTTGTTAGAATATCTGAAGGATAAGACACTTATGGAAAGTTCTTGATAAAATGTCATTAATACCAAACATGGCCCAAGGAGGAATTTATTTAAGTCACGTCACTTGTTTCCATCTTGACTATCATCCATATTTTTTTAATGGTCCATTTTCAATCCGGCTTACCATGAACCTACACTTTTTTGGATTCAGAGCCAAATTTGTTGCTTGACAATGTTGCATACATATGCTAGATCTCATAAAATGATAAATGGTTCCCTTGATGACTGTAATATTGTAAATGGATTAATCATCTGGAAAGGCTTCGAAGTTGTGCATTGCCATCTTGTCAAAGGTTTGAAATTATGGTATTGAAATAAGCATGGCAACAAAAGGCAAAGCTCTAGAGTTTTCTTCCTCAATTGCACAGGTGATCAATGATAGGACATTCATTCCAGGGCTTTCAATGGTAGACAATTACATATGTGTCCATTATGGTTTTAAAAATGAAAAGAATGCTTCAGAAGTTGGATTATGAACAAGCTTAAACACTCTCCAATTGTTGCAGAACAAAACTATAGGATGTGGCTTAGGTACACCCTTGCTTGTCAAGATGCAACATAACCATATCACTTCATAGATGATTCCACTTGCAGTGTGATATTTTGCTTTTGTGGCAGGGTGAGCAACAATAGTTTTCTTTTTTTACTCCCCCATGATATTGGAGTGGATCCTGAAAAGAAAAGAAAACCTGAAGTAGATTTCTCGTCATCCAAAGATCCTACATATTCAACATACGTGTATCCTTGCAAAGTAAAATGTTCCTTCTGTTTGAATTCCAAGCCATACTCTATTGTACCACGAATGTATCTCAAAACACATTTTGCTGCTTTTCAATGTGAAACCTTAGGTCTTTCAATAAATCTCAAAAGATAACTAACAACATAGTTGATATTTGGCTTAATATAAGTTAGATAAATGAGACTCCCAATCAACTGGTGTTAAAGAGTAGCATTCACCTAAGGTGACAAATCATGTTTGGAAAGTTGCAATCCTATTTCCATTGGTGTTGGCATGGGCTTGCAATCTTCCATTCTGAATTCCTCAAGCAATGTCTTGCCATATTTTATCTGAGATACAAAAGTCTGATTCTTCTTTTGCCATACTTCAAGTACAACACAATAATGTAGGAGCTTGATGGTGCAGTCAAGACTCAAGGGCTTTTTCAAGCCACTGAGTCAGGCAACAAACTTCAACTTCAAACAATACTGATTTTTTTATTAATAATCAAATGAACAACTTACAACAAGAGTAGAGTATGTTTTAAATCATCAGAGTTCAACATGCATACATCCTTGGCATCATACATGCCTTGGCATTAAGCCTTATAATAACCACACAGTCAAACCAGACAAGCCCTTTCAGCAGTCACCTTGAAACCCTTCTCTAATCTGCAGAAAGTTCTCCAAAACTTTCATGCTGGCAGAAGAAGCCCCCAAAAAGTTCCTTTACAATGCATGGAGATGTCAATTTATAGAGTAACATGCCAAAGGTGGCAGCCAACCATGTCCAGACGTGATGGGGCACATGTCACACCTTCATTTGCCCATGAAATTTGCATGCAAGGCTGTTATAACCGCCTATTTGTCGTTTTTTGGCATTCTAGAGAAAATTGCGGGAATTTGAGGGGTATCCAAATATGGCCAAAAAGTTTGCAATTGTTGAGTTTGAAGGAAATTAGCTTGTTGTGGAGTTATGAGGGGGGTAAGAGGAACTACATGAGTTTAGAGGGTATGTGGACAAGTCCACATAGCATAAAAAGTTTTTCCATTCATCACTTCGTGAAGAAATGGGGGCAATTGGCATCTTGTGGAGATTCGTGAGGGTCAGGGATGTGTCCATACAACATAAAGAGTCTTGCCTTACATGTTCATGCAGAGAAATTAGGCCCAAAGAAAAGTTGTGGAATCATGAGGGGTATTGGGATATATCCACATTACATAGAAAGTTTTTCCGTTTCTTGGTCTTGTGAGGAAATAGGGGTTATAGGGAAATTGTAGAGAAATAAGAGTCATCGGGATATTGTGGGGTTTTGAGGGGGTTCAGGGTATGTTTAGAAACCCCAAAAACTTCTACAATCCACATACTCATCAGAGTTCTGCAATGCCCTAGAAGATAAGGCTAGGCAAAAATTCAGTGCCCAAAAGGACATGTGAGGATTCAAAGGCGTTCAAGATGGTCCAAAAGTTCTTCAATTATTTGAACATGAGCAAAACTTCCACAATTCCATAACTTGTTCAATTCAACACGAATCTTCTTCAAATTTGAAACATGAGCACCCAATTTGCTCCTTTTCAAGTTGATGACGACATTTGGCCGAGGGTCAATTACAATCCTTAGGAATTTGATCATCAATTGCCGCAAACAAAACAAAGAAGAAAACAAACAAGTAAGAAATCTTTTTGGGTGATGTAGGATTGCTTGTGAATCTGGATGCTCCTGCATCACTTGAGATTTGTCATGTCTAGTGATCATTTGAGATCAATCTTTGTTTCTGCAATCATTTGTAGAGAACTCCCAGTGATGATCATATTATCAACATATACAATCAAAATCACAATCCCCCTTGCTCTTTGAGGTAGAGATTGGGATAAAGGGATTCTTGGTGAATCCATATTCGAGGAGGTGCTCTTTGATCTTGATGTACCAAGCTTTGGGAGATTGGTTTAGGTTGTAGATAGATTTCACAAGTCTACACACTTTTTGATGTTGCCTAGGTGCAATATAGCCCTTGGGGTGACTCATATAAGCTTCTTCTTTGAGATCTCCATTGAGAAAGGTGCTTGTGACATCCATCTAATGAACCTGCTAACTGAGTTGTTTTGGCATTGCCAAACCATTCTGATAGTATTGATCTTTGCACTAGGGGCAAAGGTATTTTCATAGTCAATGCCTTCTTTTTGAGCACAACCCTTAGCCATAGGTTGGGAATTGTACTTGTCAATGTTACTGTCTACTTTGCATTTGGTTTTGAAGACCCATTTGCAGCCAATAACTTTCTTCCTTGGTGGAAGATCAACAAGTTTCCAAGTGTTGATTCTCATCATGCCTGATATTTTGCATCCATGGCATCTTTCCAAGGTTGGCACTCAAGTGCTTGCTTAATTGTTTTTGATTTTTAATTTTGAATGACTATGCACTTAAGAACCAAATTCACTTCGTCATGAGATTTGTTGCTAGTCTTTGGCTTGGAATTAGATGTTTCTACATCTACATCTTTCATGGTAGTATAATACCAATTAGGTGTCTTATGCACAAGAGATGAGGACTATGGTAGAGACAAACGTGGAAACAAATCCATTGGAAATAAATCCTTTTCTTGTGCTTATTCAATTGATTTTGTTGCATGGTGAGTCTCTTCAAGTTCCTCATCAATATCAATAATTCTAGGTGTTTGGTGACTAATAGGTGATGATGAGGAAGATGTGCTTCAACCTTTTGTCTCATCAAAAACTACATCCTTGCTGATATACAACTTCTTTGTAGCTGGATCAAGAAGCTGATATCCCATCGACTTTGACTTGTATATGAGAAAAATACATTTCAAGGTCTTTTCATCTAACTTTTTTGGTTGCACCTTAGGAATTTGCATGAAAGGTGAACACCCAAACACTCTTAGATGTAAAATGGAGGGCTTCTTCTTGGTCCATGCCTCTTTAGGAGTGATATTTTTCAGTACTTTGGTGGTTGCCTAATTTAACAAATACACAATTGTATGAACCACTTTAGCCTCGAATGCAAGAACTAGATCTGCATCCTTTAACATGCATGTCACCATTTCCACAATGGTACGATCATACCTCTCAACAACACCATTTTGTTTAGGCGTGTATGTTGTGGTCAATTGTTTTTTGATCCCTTGTTGAAGGTAGTTTGAAAACTCTTTACATGCATTACCTGGCGACGTGTCCTCGGGCCTAAATCCCTTGTCTCTATCCTGCGGATGTTCCAAGGATGGCCAAAGGACGTCCCCTAGGCGTCCCCAATTTGCCTTATTTAGCCAGAAATGTCTCCGAAAATGGTGGACAACGTTGCCTAGCATTGGGGACATTCAACCGTCTTGGAAACGTTTGGGATGCCCCTCAACCGTCTCGAGGACGACATGAGATGTCTTGGATGTCCCTCGACTTTCCCCAGTGCCATGCAGCCATTTAAAATAAAAACTCACTTAACCTTGGAGGATATGTGTTAATTTAAAATATTCAGTCATTACAGTTTAGTTTGAGTGCTAGAACAAAGGTGATTTTGGGCTAGTAAGAGGCTAACTCCACACCAAACTTTGATATCTCAGTTCCAATACCCCTATATTTTTATTTTTTCCTTTTTGAAACCAAACCAAATGGAAGAACATAACATAACATTACAGACTAAGTTCTTTCAAGTAAAGTCTGATATAGTATTTATTTCAATTCATAAGTATTGCTATTTAAAGGTATACATTTGTAATGGGAGTTTCTGTTGGAAATTAGTGTTCACATAGGTGTTAGGAATATTGCATCATAGGATGCATATAATAATGATGCATAAAATAATAAGGTTTGTACGTTAATATTAAGTTGTTGAAAAACAACTTAATATTAAAGTATGTTTGTTAGACTTTCATGTGTAGGTAAATATATTATTGTTGTACGAGTGTTTATAGGGATTTGAGTTGTTAAATCAACTCATATATTTAGGAGAGTTGTTATAGGAGGTTTCCTATAATATAGGATATGGAATCCTATATATATGTAATCTGTATTGAATGAAAAAGGAGCACATATTATTTTATGTTGAATTATTTGTAGCTTCATTGATCAGATTTTCTCTCATGGTATCAGAACAAGCAACGATCTTGGAGGAGTAACTTTCGATAGGTACACAAAGTTTTACAATGGCCATCATGATAAGGGAGGAAAAGCCAGAGTTGTAGCTGTTGCGTTATTAGACTACCTGCAAAGCATTTTGTGTGAGTTGACTCCTGCAAAGGTCTGTGTGTTCTTAAGTGATTGCAATTGTTAAAAGATATTTTTGTCCCGCTTTAGAGCCTACATAATCGAAGAGCTTGCAGAGTAAATCGTTATGTAACTCCTGCCAACAAAACATTTGATGGAGAATATAAAATAAAGAAAGGATATCAGATTTCTTTGATGTTGTTGATGCGATGGGAGGTACCATAACGACGAGCTCATAAGAGGAGATAAGAGACCAGATCCATGAGCGTTCTCAATTGGAAATTTATGGAGCTTTGAGGCAAGATTGTGTGCAGGATTGCTTTCCAAAGTGAGCGGTTGAGATGTCTTTGGCAAGCAAATTTAAGATGGCTGTGAAAACACTTCCATTCAACGTGTTTTGATCTGTCACTATTTATGACGATTAACATTGAAAGGAATATATTGTGAAGTTTGCATGCAAATAGAGTGAAGTTGTCTCTTTCTCCATCTCTCTAGTAGAAGATCTTTCTTCTCACGTAGCATGCAAAGTACTGTTGCGTTGGATGTTCGAGGTACCCAGCATTGACAGCGCTGTGTGGAAGGCGAAGTTCATTGTTCTTTCATTCGATGTGTTAAGATTGTTGGCACATTCATTATGTGATGTGATCATGGTACATTCACTTACTTTGTGTTTGGGTTCGTATCTAATACTTGCAGCTTGAGGTATTATTTGTGTTTTGAGTGTATAGTTGAGCCTTTATTATCCTGCTGTTGCTAAGCGTATTTGTTCTTTATTGGGTGCAAATGGGTGATGCTACTACTCGAATCTGAGCCATATGGCCGCAGACTGTTACAAAGATTCAGAATAGCCGTGAGACATTTCTTCATTACAGGGAGTTCATTGTGTGGCGTGGAGTGCTAGTTTCTGGGCATGTCCTCTTCATTTCTTAGCATTGACTGGACTCTCCGAGAATTGCTGGTGAAATGATGGGTTCGCTGGTGAGCATGATGAAACGGGTAAAGTTGTTGCTGGATAGTGTTTCTAGTACATGTGTGGGTATTAGTGAGTGTATATTTTTTAGGTTGAAGCTAATCTTTTAGTACTTTGTTATTGTTAGTGTTTCAAAATGTTGTATTAGTTTTTAATGGTCATGTTATCAAAAGTATAAAAAATAAATAAATAAAAACTTTATTTCAATTGTAATTGGATGCACTTTCGCTTGTATGTGACATCCACATTTTTGGGGGGCATTTTTAAATTGAGCTTCAGGGTCAAATAGTATTTCTTTAAATGGAGAAAAATAGTATATTGATAGAAAAGTTTCAAGGTTCATAATTTCATACATGGCAAATCAAATTACAATTGATCCTTATTGAAAAGGATCTATGGGATGTGGTAAGCAGAGCAATGACAAGGACAACTAATGCTGATGAAAGCACAAAGTGGATTGCAAAGGATAGATGAGCGATAGCTTTGATTGGACTTGGCTTGTCAGATGCATACCTCCACCCTATTGATTTATCAAAGACCTCAAAGCAAGTGTGGGATAATTTGAACGCATTATTTGGATCACAAGCTTCAAGTGCAAAAATGGGCTTAAAGCAGAAATTGTTCGGGCTGAAGATGATGGAAGGTGGCAACATTGTACAACATATAAGTAAGTTTTGTTCTTTATTAAATCAACTAGCTGGGATAAATGCTAAAGTAGACGATGAGGATGCAAAAGCTTTTTTGTTAAACAACATGCCTTCTAGCTATGGCAACATTGTTTTCACATTAAACAAAGTAGATGCTAGCCTAGAAGCTACAATATTTACTCTAATTGATGAAGTAGCTAAGAAAACTGATTCCACTATAGAGGAAACTGCAATGTATGGGAAAAATAGGCCTAACCATTCCTCCAAATCTAGTTCCTCTACATCAAAGGAAAATCATTTCTTCAAGAATAGAATTTTGTGCTACTACTGTTAGAAGAAGGGACACATTGTTATGAATTGCACTCAGTGTGCCAAGGATCTTCTTGATGGCAAGTTAAATACAGATAAGGCATTAGTTGCAGATGATGATGAAGAATGCCTTCATGGGGAAGCTACTGAAGACCCTCCACATGAAGACAGTGAGGAGGAATATGTTCTCTAAATCAAATCCATTGGAGGTAGGAGGCAACGGAGGCTGGAGGACAATCAACGACCTCTCATTAGTCACTAGCGATGAGGTCGTGAATTGCATTAGTGACAAAACTATTTGTGCCAAAATGACTAAAGCCAAGATTGGTTTCCAGGTGGCAGCGGCAACCATCTCATATCATTTGTGATCAGAGTGGCAATGTTCTATAATGGTGGCTACATACGCGACAATGAGGGCTTGGTGTTCAAGCTTTTATGTTGTGGTTGGATGTGTATGTCCCCAATCACATTTCTTGTATGTATGTGAATGGATGTGTTTGTCCCCATTCACAAGATGGTATAAGTGATTGGAAGTGTTTGTCCCCAGTCACATGAGTTGGTGATTATGATTGGATGTGTGTGTCCCCAATCATGATTGTTGTGAGCAGATGTGTTTGTCCCTGTTCATAACTTTGATATTGGATAGATGTGTTTGTACCTATCCAAACTTGATGTAATACCTTGGGTAGATGTGTTAGTCCCTATCCTTGGTTTCATGGGTAGAAGTGTTTGTCCCTATCCTTGGATGCAAGTACACTAAGCGTAGTGAGGCTAGTTCCACTATTGCTTGACATGAGTAGATGTGTATGTCCCTACTCTTATCTTATATTGTTTGGTGAGCTATTGTGTGTGGTCATCAAGTATTGTGATGTAGTTTCACCCCATGTTCGCACTAAGGGGGGGTGTTGGAAATTAGTGTTCACATAGATGTTAGGAATATTGCATCATAGGATGCATATAATAATGATGCACAAAATAATAAGGTTTGTACGTTAATATTAAGTTGTTGAAAAACAACTTAATATTATGGTATGTTTGTTAGACTTTCATGTGTAGGTAAATATATTATTGTTGTACAAGTGTTTATAGGGATTTGAGTTGTTAAATCAACTCATATATTTAGGAGAGTTGTTATAGGAGATTTCCTATAATATAGGATATGGAATCCTATATATATGTAATCTGTATTGAATGAAAAAGGAGAAGAAGCACGTATTATTTCATGTTGAATTATTTGTAGCTTCATTGATCAGATTTTCTCTCAGTTTCATCAGAAAATGAACTATCATTACTTTCCAATACAAAATACCTCAGAACCAAGATGATAGTGAAGATGCTGGTCTGATACACAGTTTGCAGAACTATTGCTGCTGTTACGAAATGTGATAGTCCTCTGTTTACCAAAGAAACTTCACCAAACATTCAGTTATGAGCATGGACTGAAGTAGGCACAAGTACATCCAACTCAACCCCCTTTTTCCACACCATTTAACACCCCAACCATGAATCTTTCCACTGTAGTAATAAGCTTGGAAGCACTTTCCTACACCCAGCACATGGAATAAAGCATTACTAACTCATAGCAGGTCCACAGTGGCAGAAATAAGTGTATGGCTGATCACCAACAGCTACAAACAGTCATTCCATTATACAGTGTGACTTCCCAGCTGTAGCAATGGGATAATAATGTGCCCAGATTAACCCAGAACACTTACAAAGGCTCGGAATAGACAAATAGAGGCCTGATTTTACTAATATTACTGCTGCAGGTCTGTCATCCTGCTATAGCATTAGGCTCAGTGAGTGCCCAGCTTCACTCAGCACTTAGAAATGGTGTCAAACTGATTATTGCAGGTCTGTAAACTGAACAATGGCTGATGTGCACGTCTGCTGGTCACTACAGGCACTCAAAGGAAACCCAGAAACAACTAATTTCACCTCCTAAATTGTATTAATCCCCCCAGCTGTAGCAAAGGGTTTCATATGCTTCCAGCCTCTCCATATCACTGTCAATCACAAAGCACAGCAGCTCTAGGTCTATTAATCATTTTCAGTCATTCCAGTTCAGTTTGAGTGTTGGACAGAGGTGATTTTGGGCTAGTATATGTTAAGGTTCTATAATGTATATATGCATGCTTTATCCATGTTTTCATATGAAGATTTAAAAATCCATATATATTTAAAATTTTCCCTATATTTTATATAGCTGTCCCCTAGCCATCCCCGAAATTGGCTTGAAAAATTGGGGACTTGGGGACGCGTCCCCTGTCGTCCCCGTCCCAGAAACTTGGTGTAACACTACTCTTTACTGATGAATTCCCCCTCAATCTAAGTTGGTGGCCTTGAGGGAGTGACCAAATAACCTTTCTGCAAGTGCTCAAAATTCTTTGAATTTTTCAAAGGCTTGATCTTTATGAGTCAAGCAATCGATCCACATTTGTTTGGAATGATCATCCAAAAAAAGTAAAAAATATACCATGATTATGACTTGATGTCATGGGTCCACATAGATTGATGTGCATCAAATCTAGGGAACTAGAACTCGTGTGTTTCTGTAGTAGGAAAAGGAGCCCAATGTTATTTTTTGGCAAGAGAGTTGGAGCAAATAACTTTTATTTTCTTCGTGGGGAAAGTCCTTGCACCATGTCGTGTTTACTCAATGAAAGAATATACACAAAACTGAGATATGATTAAATCATCTATGCCAATGAGTAATGGATGAATTTGTTTTTACAAGGGCCTTTCCTTCATAGCTGATATCAACCAATTGAAACATTTTATTGACCCCTGAGCCACTAGCAACAACTTCACCATTGTGAGTCTTGTCTTGAATGATACAAAATTTCTCACCATTTATTTGTCAAATTTAACCTTCAAGTTGTGCTCTAGCAATTGATTCATGGACAAGATGTTCTTTTCGAGCCCTAGAACATATAGAATCTTTGTAAGTCGACACTTGTGAGTCTTGAGTGGTCAAGAAATATCACCAACATCCTAAACTTCATAGGATGTATCATCATCGAAGGAAATTTTCCCAATGAAGATGGGGTGAGGTTGTAGAACCACTCTTGTTCTCTTGCCATGTGTTTGGATGCATGGGAATCAATACCATACATGATTGTTAGAAGTGGAAGCCCAAGTCTCTACAACATATAGAAAATTTTCTTCATTAGAATTACTTGTTGAAGCAACATTCCTACGTTGCTTGTGCCTTTTTTGCCAACGAGGATTTTTCTTCTTGTCCCTTTGAGAATTTTGCTACGGCTTGTGTTTGCTTGATTCACCATTGACAAGGGGATTATGTTAGCATCCTTGGAGATTTTGTCCCATCTTCCCATAAGCGACACTTCTTTTTTCTATGTAGATGAATTAACTTGTTTGGATTTTAATGAGCCCGATGGGCCACTCCAATGTTCAGGTTTCTTTCATTTTTATTGAGATGCAATGGCTTGATTGCCTAGAGAACTTGAGGCCTCATTAAGGATTGCCACTTCTTGTTGAAGCAAATTCACCAAGTCAAATGATGGCTTTTTGCTAGCCATATTGAGATGAGTGACAAACATGCAAAAGGTAGGAGGTAATGCTCTCAAGACAATAGGTACAAGAGACTCATCTTATATTGTTTCCCTTAACACTTGCAATGATCTTCTGACTTTTGGCAATTTTTTTGGAATTTCTCCTATTTTTCACCATTTTGCATTTTTGCTTCAACCATCTTCTCTTGTCTCTAGCTTGTGTTGGTGTGGTGATGTGACCAATAACAATATCCCAAAGATCTTCAAACTGAGCTGATTTTGGACTTTAGTTTTTTAGGATGCATAATTGTCACCTCTCAACAACTGAGAGTTATTAAGCATTATTTTCAGAGCATTGAAAGCCATTTTGTAGAATGTGGGGATCCTTATCTCTCCAAAAAGAAATTTTCACCTTTATTTCTCCCAAACAATTTATAGGGTTGATGCCACAAGATCTTGTTTTGTAGCTTTATTAGGTGTTAGATGCAACAATTTCTGATGACATTTATTACGTCAATCTTGCTTATAAGTGTTCATTGAGGTATCTTGTTATATGTGCTAAGGGTTAATTGCTTTCGCAAATCTGCAAGCTTTGTATTGTTGGAGATCTCGAAGGTGTAGCTTGTGGCTTTGCACAAAGTCCTACATTTAACCATAGTGTTCATGTTTAAGTGTTAGCCTATTCTACTTCTTGTGCACTTAACCTACATAGTCTTTGTTTTTAACTAAACAGATTAAGTATGTAGTCATAGTATTTGTTTTTAGTGAAAAAGCATAAAATCCTTTGCCTAGTGTTGAAAGAGCATCTTAGCCTTTTACCCTAGGCAAAACCAAAAGATACAAATTTATATTTTATTCAGCTTGAATGTTAACTACCTTAAAATTCATCATAAAGATTGTAAATTTCAAGTATATATTGTCTAGTATTAAGATAGTTTTTAATCTACAAGGACTTTCCCCATCTAATTCTAAGAGTGGTGTAATAACCCCCCTAGATTTTTTATTTTTGAATCTTTTGACAATAAGTGAGCATCAACATAAGCAATCACACAATGATATGACTGTTGTCATAAAATGTGATTACAAAATAACAAGCTGATACAATATAGCTCTGATAAGTCACTTGGCCAAAGCTCCAAATACATATTCCCACACCCAACTGGAAAACATCAGAGAAATACCTTGATTTTATGAGCTGGGATGATCATAGCACGTCAAGGAATCATGGCATAAGTTGCTGATTGAAATATAACAGGTCTGATATTGTTTTCAGTCATAAACACCTTCAAGTAGACGCTGGAACAAGGACATATCAGTCTGTGGTGCTCGCTGTAAGTGCTCAGAATCACACAGGAATGCATGCATTCACACCCCAAACTACCAGCGACTCAAATTACTTGACAGCGCTCCACGAACTGCTCACAAAAGGGCTGAAATGTCTTCAAAACCCCCACTGATATGTGATAACCAGAAGTGTAGGACTTGATATCATTAGCTGGGTTAATCATAACAAGACTGGGAACACGTTGAGACTGCTGTATGAGTGAACAGATCTGAAACAACTTAACTGAACGCTGCTTACAGGTCTGGGATAACCAAACAACAACCCAAGAAGCTCACCAAACTCACCAAAATGACCACAAACTGGATAGACACCTTGGATAAGAGATAAAATGAATGTTATAGGTCTGATTAACACACTTGCTGCTGCATATCAGTCAAATCAGACATAAGACCGATGCTGATACTTTCCAGCCAGCCCACAAAATCACCCAGTAATCATTCTAATATGATGAAGTTCACCTCCATTGATTGTAACCGGCTTTCCAATGCTTAGACACCACCAAATAGCAACTATGAGCCCTCAAAGGGGTAGCAACTTGACCTAGTACTCTTACACCAGACCATGAATAGTATGGCCAGCAAGAGCAAAATGGTATGGCCCCCAAAATTATCAACCTGCTCAATATGATTGTACGACCTGCAAGAACAAATATGATTGGAGCTAAGGCAAATGGAAATAATGATCATCAAACCGTTATACCTGCCTAGGTTGTATGGCCTCCTGAAAAATGAATGGTACAGCCTGCAATAAGGCTTTCCAATCACCCTCAAAAAATCACTTTAATCCCTGCAAAATCTTCAACAAACCTCACCAATTCTTAGTAAAATCTGCAACTTTAAAATGCCTCAAAAATCTTCATTTCCAAACCCCAAAACTGAAACACAATATGCAAAATGGTGATTCCTAAATGGAAACAATCAAACCTAGCTAGGGATTGTCTTTCAAATCCAAAACTAGCAATCAAATGAGGGTTTTCATCAAATGATTTTGGAAGAACATGTAGGTTCAATCCGGCAGCATAATAGGTTGTGTAATCTTCAACATATAAGAAATGAGAGCCCTAAACCTCCTTTTATAGCTTTTTTGTTGCTTTTTTCGGAAAAGTGCTTTTTTCTTTTTCATTGTTTTTTTGTTGCTTTTTCCGAAAAACATTTTTTTTTCTTTCGAAAAAATGCTTTTTTGCCTTTTCAAATTAAATAATTCATTACATGCAAAAGTCACTTTAATAAAATATAACACTCAGCAAATATTTTAACATTTAACATTATAAGCTTAAGTGTATATTTTAAATACTCCACCTGAGTTGCGAAAACATTGCCAAGGCTTCGGAATCTAATTTTGATAATGCCAAGATGTAATTGAAGCTAAGGGATGATGACAGGTGCCAACTCAAAGACTTACTAAAAATAGACGTGCTCTCCGTGCTCTCCGAGAAGTTTGGAGAACACCCAAGGAGGCCAAAAACACTTCTGAAAGCGTCACTGCAATCCAGAACACCCACTGAGCTTAATGCCTACAACAAAAACCAAGAAAGGCTGAACTTGTGCTCTCCAGTAATTTTAGAGTTTTCCCTATCTCACCTAGAAGCTTACAAGAAAACTTAGAAACTGGTCAAAAGCTCATGAAACCATATGGCTAAAAATGGGGACATTACAAGTGGTTTTACCACACATTTGTTTCATTTTGTGTCCAATTGAAAGATGCAAATTAAAATGCTAAAAGGCACAAGAATTATTGGAGCTATGATACCATAAAAAAATGGAGAAGGGATGAGCAATTTATTATTTAAAGGAGTATACGATATATACAATGAGAATAGTTTGTTTAGAAGAGATGTAATGCCCCGACTTTTACATTAGGATATTAGTAGACAAAACATGGACGAACAAATTCTTCATGTTTCAATTGTGACAAAAATGTCACAACCTGACGTTGGCACACACATTGTTGTTGGAATGGAACAACATTGTGACCAATGCATGCAATGACACCATGAAGTGCATGATGGCACAAGGTTAACTCACACCAACATATAATATAACAAGTGGAAGACTTACACAAACATCGTGGAATGATGTCAATATGAAGAGAAACAAAGGAGATATAACCTCCTCATAACTGATGATAAAGTGCTCAACTCACATCATCAACACCAAAGATGGGTAAGAATGGAAAGAACTAAATCCCATACTAAAGTTCATCTCCAACACATTCAAGCCCTCAAACAAAAACCCAAAGATGGATTCACAACACTCAAACAGCATCTAAAACAAGCCATGAATAAGGCACAAATCCCCCAAACTAGCAAAGTGTTAGGCCTAGGCAAGCCTAAAACAAGCTACTCAAGACATGGCATAAATTTCTTGATTTATGAGCTGCTAAAGAAAAATTTGAGACCACAAACTTAAATATGACAAACAAACCATTTGAACACCTACAATCAACCACCATTGGGATTTTACTTGTACCTGCATACTTCAATCAAATGTTATGTGCACTGTCCAATGTGTAACAAAAGATGAAGTGAAAGGTAAAATCAACCAATCATCATAATCCACATTTCAATAATAGCATTTAACTATGACATCATCATAATATATACAATGCATGATTTAATCATTTATTAAACAAGATGGGGCAAGAGTTAACATAGATAGGCATTACAAGAGGAAACTGACCACCCACCCAATGTTAATAATAATAATATGATTATTATTAACATATATATACAATGATGTAATATTTATTTCTTCTAACAGTTACTAGTGGACATGGTTTCTTTTTGTTGATTACTTTTTGTAGTGAGATACCAAGAGGTGCTTATGTTTATAAAAGTTTTGAGAGGTTGTTGATACACCTTAATGATATTATGATCAAAGTTTTTTGCAACTGTGGTAATCGTGGATGATGATGATGCCAGTGGTTCTCCTTCTTTTCATTTGATGTAAAAATGTGACCATGCAAGTTTAGTTCCTTGCTCTCACCGGTGATCTTATCAGCTTCTTTCACTTGGGTGTCACCCCCAATTTACTGTTTGTATTTGTACGTGTATTCCATAGTGTTTGATTGCCTTGATATTTGTGCTTTCAATTGTTTGTGTTTTAGTGTTAGCCTTAGTCACCTTTGTAGTTGGCCAAAATGTAATTAGTTAGCCAGGAATAAAAAGAATAAGACTTAGTTAGTGTGCAATTAATGTAAGTGTTTTGTCTTGTTAGTTGGTAGTTCGGGAATAAGTTCCCTAGAGAATAATTAATGTAATGAAGCGACGCGACGATTGGCACTCAACCACCTCCGCGCGCTATATGTATCAGAGTCATGTAGTTAATAGAGATGTTACTGCTGTTGCTAGGATTGTCATGAGATACTTGTATTGGCATATGTTTAATAAATAAAGACAATAGTGATGGTTTTATGCTTTACATTCTAGTAAGTTGTTATGTTATGTCAATTATTTCCATTTACTCATTGCATACGTTGGAGTTCATTCCGTGAGTAAACATTTGCAAGTATCTCATGACAATCCTAGCAACAACAGTAACATCTCTATTAACTACATGAATCCGATACATATAGCGCGCAGAGGTGGTTGAGTGCCAACTGTCGCGTCGCTTCATTACATTAATTATTCTCTCGGGAACTAATTCCCGAACTACCAACTAACAAGACAAAACACTTACATTAATTGCCAACTAACTAAGTCTTATTCTTTTTATTCCCGACCAACTAATTACATTTTGGCCAACTACAACCTTATCAGCTTCTAGGGTTCTTTTCTACCCTAGTACTTTTCTATTGTGCCTGGATGTACATTTGAGTCTGATTGACCTACTTTGTCAATCGTGGATATCAATATAATCTCTTTCTTTCTGTCAATCTTGAGGTGGATTTCACTACTCATTGTACACTAACTTATTTTAAGGTCATTAAGGTCATTTCTTTTTGTAATGTTCCCTTATTAAATCAAATGATTCTTACTTTAAATTGAGATGTTCCAACAATATTTCTGAATGATTTTGTTTTCAAAAGATTTGACTTGTAAGTATTTAATAGATCTTAGCAAAAACCCTTGAAATAGTAGTTTGCTTAGTAGATTCACATATACTTCTTATGTTTCGATAAATATGATTGATGCTTCTAAACTGAGATCTTGAAGTCGCCTCTAAATCCACCTACAACACTCTTATCCAAAATGATGTCCTTCAACAATGATAATAGGTTCGGTTCTGTGTGTGTTATAGACTAGATGAAATCCGCCTAGACTGATGCCTTCAAATGGTCTTGAAGTCATTGAATCTGAAGGTTGTTCCTCTAATGCTTATAACGTCTTTCTCATACCCGTGGCCTGTGAACTCTTATTGTTTCTCCCAGTCCCTTATAACTCTTTTCTTCCTTAATCTCTCGATTTTCTTTGCCGGTTCAGTGTTCTTCCTCCTGGAAAAAGATTGTAACATTTGTTACATCTAATCTCTTTCCAAGCCTTTTGGGTGCCTCCCTATGGAATGTAACTAGCCATAAATCCTGGGAGAAGATTGTAACATCTCCTCCCAGGCCTTCTAGACACCTTATTTAAGGGCGTCCAGCCTTAGAATCCTAGGAAAAGGTTGTAACACCTCTTTCTAGGCTTTCTGGATACCTCCCTATGGAGTGTATCCAACCTTAAATCCTGGGAAAAGATTGTATCATCTCTTTCTAGGCCTTTTGGATACCTTATTTAAGGGCATCCAGCCTTAGAATCCTAGAGAAAGGTTGTAACACCTCTTTCTAGGCCTTCTCGATACCTTGTTTAAGGGTGTTCAGCCTTAGAATCCTAGGAAAAGGTTGTAACACCTCTTCCTAGGCCTTCTGGATACCTTGTTTAAGGGTATCCAGCCTGAGGATCCTAAGAAAAGGTTGTAATACCTCTTCCTAGGCCTTCTAGATACCTTGTTTAAGGGTACCCAACCTTAGAATCCTAGAGAAAGGTTGTAACACCTCTACCCAAGCCTTTTGGATACCTTATTTCTAAGTGCATCCAACCTTGTAATCCTAGAAGCGAGCTTTTCACTTCTTAGGCCTTATGGATACCCTATATTTTGGTGTATCCGCCTTTAAGCTTTTACATGTATTATAATATACTGTTGCATACAATCCTCAAGTTATATCCTTGTGCACGAATAATGTCTTATTAACCTATTTTGAAGATATTACATTCATGAGTTCATTTCTTGTTCTAGTCAAGGGCCATCATGTTTGGCCCTTCCTGAATTTTGTTTATCTTTATGTGCCTTAATAGTTTCTTCTCTTTCCCATGTAACATCATCTTCAGGAAGTCCCCTCCATTTGATTAAAAACTCGGTAATGCTCCTGTTCCTTAACTTCCTTTCTCTGGTGTCCACGATAAATTATGGTTCTAAGGTAAGTTGCCCTTCCTCGTCCAGTGGGGGTAACTCAGTGCAAGGGAGGATTTGCTGCCCAAGGACCTTTTTAAGCCGGGATACATGGAAGACATTATGGATCTTGCTGTGCTTTGGTAGCTCTATCTCGTAAGCGACCTCGCCTACTCTTCTTATAACTCTGTAAGGACCATAGAAACATGGTTTTAACTTTTCCGCCCCACTCTTTTTGATTGATGTTTGTTTGTATGGCTATAGCCGCAAAAAGACTAGATCTCCAACTTCAAATGTCCTTTCTGTGCGGTGTCGATCAACATAGATTTTTTGCTGATTCTGGGCTTGCTGCAAATTTTCCTTTAGGGTCTTCATGAGATCAATATTTTTCTGTATGAAGTCTTGCACACTTTGTACCTTGCTTTCTTGGGTGACCAAATGTCCAAAGGAAGGGGCTTCATATCCATATAGGGCCTTGAAGGGGCTCATTCCAATTGACATATGGTGGGTGGTATTATAACAATACTCGCCCAAGTGTAGCCATTTTGTCCATTCGGTTTGTTGACCTGTAACATAATCCTTTAAATAACCCTCTATCCATTTGTTAACTATCTCCGTTTACCCATCCGTTTGTGGGTGGTAACTTGCACTTGGAGTTAGATTTGTCCCTGCTAGCCAAAAAACTTCTTGCCAAAATTGGCTAAGAAATTTACTATCCCGGTCATTGATGATTGTTTTGGGTATCCCATGAAGATGAAAGACTTCCTTAAAGAATAATTCTGCTACCTGAGATGCTTTGTATTCTGATGAAATTGCAAAGAAGTGGGCATATTTAGTAAGTCTGTCCACTATCACATAAATACCATCTTTTCCATGTATCTTGTGTAATCCAGTTATGAAATCCATCAAGATGCTTTCCCATTTCTGGTTGGGAATGGGTAGTGGCTGTAATAGACTTGCAAGATGACTTTGTTCCACTTTATTTTGTTGACAAGTTAGACATTCTTGTACATGTTTGAGCACATCACTTTTTAATCCCTTCCACGAATACTTCTCTCTAATTTGTTTATACGTTTTGTAGTATCCTTGGTGGCCCGCCAAAGGGCTATCATGGAATTCCTTAATAATTTTGTTCTTTATTTTTGAGTAGGGAACAAGAAATATCCTTCCCTTATATAAGATGAGATCATCCCATATCGTGTACTCTTCATTTGGCATCCTTCCTTCTAAGATCTCAAAGGCTTGTGCATCTTTGGCATACTCTGTGATAATGTCATTTTTCTAGTCCTTTGAGATGCTTGTGATGGTGTTGAGGTGGGGGCACCTGGATAACGCATCTGCCACTTCATTGCTGGTTCCCTTAACATATTCTATGTTGAAATCATAAGCTTGTACTCAACTCACGCACTTTTGTTGGCGATCATTAAGATCCTTTTGATGCATGAAGAATCTTAGACTATTGTGGTCTGTTCTGATGAAGAATTTTCCATAGACTAGGTATTGTCTAAATTTGGCTAGGGCGTGCATAATAGCCAACATCTCTTTGTCATATATGGAGTAGTGCTTCTCGGTCTCAGTCAGCTTGCGGCTCTTGAAGGCTATTGGATGTTTCCTTTGCATGAGAACCGCACCGATTCCTTCTCCGGAGGCATCACATTGTAGTTCAAATGGTAGTGTGAAATCGGGAATGGCAAGGATGGGGTAGGTGCTCATGGTTTCCTTGAGTTGCTCAAAAGCTTGTTGTGCTTGGTCATTCCACATAAAGGCCCCCTTCTTTGTCAAGTCTGTGAGGGGAGCGGCTAATTTGGAGAAGCCCTTTACAAAATGCCTATAATAGCTGCATAATCCTACAAAGCCTCTAAGATGAGTCAAAGTCCTTGGCTTGGGCCATTCTTTGATGGCGTTAACCTTCTCCTCATCTACGCTTACTCCTGCATTGATCTTGTGTCGCAAGTAGAGTATCTCTTCTAGCCCATATTCACATTTTGACATTTTTTGCATAAAGAGATTCTGATTCCAAAATATTTAAATCTTCTTCAATATGGCAGAGATGCTCCTCCCATGTTTTGCTATAGATCAGGATATCATCAAAGAAGATTAGGAACTTCCTTAGTTGTTGGTGAAAAACGTGGTTCATGCATGATTGGAAGGTGGCTAGAAAGTTGGTGAGGCCGAAGGGTAAGACTAGAAATTCAAAATGCCCATAATGACATCGAAATGCTGTCTTGGGCACATCTTCCTTCTTCATTCGAATTTGATGATATCTTGAGCGTAAATCAATTTTGGAAAAATATCTTGCTCCATGGAGTTCATCCAATAATTCATCTATCCTTGGAGTTGGATACCTATTCTTGATAGTTTTCTGGTTTAAGGCCCTGTAGTCTATACACATTTGCATAGTGTTGTCTTTTTTCTTGACTAACGTGATGGATGATGTAAAGGGATTATTACTTGGTTGAATGTGTCCCATCTCCATCAACTCTTTAATAGTTTTCTCAATCTCTTCTTTGAACTTTCGGGGATGCCTATAGGGGGTGGTTATCATCTGTTTTACTCCTTCCAATTCTATGGAGTACTCAAATCCCCTCTTTGGAGGTAGGCCAGGGGGAATATCTCCAAAAATATTCTCGTGTCTCCTTAGAATAGGTTGGATGTCGATGTGAATTGCTTGCTTGTGAGAGGGTGCTTTATCTAGCACCATGCATTGTGCTACCCATTCTCCTTGGCTGTGTCTTACAATCCTCTCCAGCCTTTTGCATGATACCACTTTGGGAGACCCATTCGGTAGCCCTTGAAGTGTAAATTCTTTCCCATTGTGCTTGAAGCAGATCTCTAAGTTTGGGTTATCCATGGTGAAACGCCCTAGGGAATTTATCGAAGGCATCACTAGAATCACATCATTTTGTAAGTTCACCACATAAAAATCCCCTCTTATGGTATGTCCATCCAAGGTGATCTCGAGTTGAGGGATGATCTTCGAGCATTGATCTGTGGCTCCATTTGCAAGTGCTACCTTGAATCCCTTGAAGTTCTGAGCCTCCAATCTTCGCCTTGACACTAAACTTTTGCTGATAAAATTGTGGGAAGCCCCACTATCCACCAAGGCAATAATTTTCTGCCCCTTTAGTGTGCCTTTGATCCGAAAGGGTCTATGCTCACTTGCTTGAGAGATGAATGCCAAAGTCCCTTGTTCATCTAGGTCCCATTTTGCCTTTTTGGTAGGAACTTCTCTCAATTCCTCATTCGATGCTTCCTCTATCCTGTGAATTTGTCCCCTTTTGCATTTGTGATCTTTCCCCCACAGTTCATTGCATCTGAAACATAAGCTTCTCTCCATTAATTATTTTCTTTGTTTGATTGCTTCCTTGTCATGGCATCGGTGGCCCGCGATCCATGGTTCCTCGCAAAAGTGGCATGCTTGCTTTCTATTATCTCCCCTTTGTTGGTCTTGTTTGGGCTATGACTTGAACGAAGAATTCTTAGCCTTCTCCTTTGGAGAACTAGACTCCACTTTCATGGCCCTCTGAATTGCCTCCCCCACGGTTTGGGGCTCCAATGGGTTGACTATGTTCTTGATTGGTTCCTTGAGTCCTTCAATGAATAAATAGGTGAGCCTTCTTTGAGATGGGTCGGGAACCATGACAGCTATCTTTTGGAAGTCATTTGCATAATCCTCCACCGTTCCTTGTTGTCTAAGTTGGGTGAGTTCCTTGAAATACCATTCGAGATGCCTTTGATCAAATCTATTAATGAGTTTTTGAGTGAACTCACTATAGTTGGTTATATTCTGGTGACCTTGTGTGATGAGCCCATGGTGCCACCAATCGTGAGCTATTCCTGATAGGTGTAGGACAACAAATTTGATGGCGTCCTCTTCGGTCATGAGGCTGAGGGAGAGATAAGTATCAAGTTTTTGAACCCATGATTGTGCAGTGGTCTTCCCAGAGCCGTAAAAAAAAGGCAATGTCATCTTATTAACCCGAGATCTAAGGTCTTTGCTGGTCTGATTCTTCCTTCTGCTTGAGTTGGCTTGAGTTTTGACTTCATAATATTCCTTGAAGGGTACGAGTTTCTGAACTGCAGGGTCTAACTCAGCGTACATAAGTGCAATATCTTCTGCACTATATGAATTTTGCTCTTCCATTTCTTCTATGACATTTTTGCTTGGAAGGAAAGGGGGCATGGTCGGTCTTAGTGAGGAACTTTGGGTTGAATTCTCATTCTCGGAGTGTTTTGATTGCATTTCTTTCCTTGGATTAGTTCTTTCCTATGAGTGGTGGCTATTTATGCTTTGAAGAGCTTGGAGAATTAACTGATTGATCTTCTCAAATCTCATTGGTTTGCTCCATAAAGATTTTCAGTTCTTGAGCCAATTTATTAGCCATAGTTCCTTTCTTGTGGTAGGTTCGCATTCACCTCTTCCTTATAGGTTGGCAAGATCGATGCTTTGATACCACTGTAATGTTCCTTTATTAAATCAAACGATTCTTACTTTAAATTGAGATGTTCCAACAATATTTCTGAATGATTTTATTTTCAAAATCTTTGACTTGTAAGTATTTAACAGATCTTAGCAATAACCCCCGAAATAGTAGTTTGCTTAGTAGATTCACATATACTTCTTATGTTCCGATAAATATGATTGATGCTTCTAAACTAAGATCTTGAAGTCGCCTTTGAATACACCTACAACACTCTTATCCAAAATGATCTCCTTCAACAATGATAATAGGCTCGGTTCTGTGTGTGTTATATAGACTAGATGAAATCGGCCTGGACTGATGCCTTCAAATGGTCTTGAAGTCACTGAATCTGAAGGTTGTTCCTCTAATGCTTATAACGTCTTTCTCATGCTCGCGGCCTGTGAACTCTTATTGTTTCTCCCAGTCGCTTAGGATGGGAAGGTGCTGGTGGTGACTTTGTTGCTGGATGACTATCCTCTGCTTCCTGTTTTGGAATTTCTTTCTTGATCGATTCCTTCTCTTTTTCTGATGTTGTGATGACTTCATTCTGGTTGATTTGCCTCCTTTGTAATTCTCTTGATTTTCCTCTTGATTGATACTTTTTTTTCCTTTTCCCTGATGCCGCCTCTCTTCATTGCTTTCACTAGATATAGGCACTGGAAGTCAACAAGTGCATCCCCCTCATCCTTCTTGCATCCGTCCAGAAGATACGTGTCTGGTCTGTTATTACTTGCGTCCCTTCATCATTGTTTGATCGGCTGAAATAGCAAATGATTAGTATATAATATATTAATAATGGATATGTTTAATTTCTCATACAATTATATTCAAATATATGTATGCATATATATATACTTAGCTATGTATATGAATATCTTTCATTTATTGAAAAATGCAAATACTTATATTCATATAATCATAGCTATATATATGTATTTCTTTTATTAAAAAAAATGCAATTGTGTTAGATCATATACTTATCTTAAATTCTTCCGTATGATGGGGACATCACACTTTTAGCATGCTATCAGGAATGGTTTAGGCCAATTACCAGTCACATGAAGATATGGGCATGGGTATGGGTGCTGGCACACCATTTCAAATCAGGGTGGGAATATATGACTAAGGATATAGATACATTACCTATATATAGTCATTAGAGGATGTGGGTATGGGGTCCTTATGCTGGAGTTCCTTGATGAGACTGTAACTTACTTTTATCAACAAAATGATGCATTTAGAGTCCCATAGTTATGAGACTCGCCCAGACTCGCCAGGACTCGGCGAGTCCCGAGTCGAGTCACCCTGGCCGAGTCCTGGGGGCTCGGACTCGGACTCGGACTCGGCCGAGTCCTACCGAGTCCTGGATGGACTCGCCGAGTCTGGTAGACTTGCCAAACTCGTCGAGTCCAGGCGAGTCCCATCGGCAGGACTCGACAAAAGGCAAGTTTTGAAAGTGAAAAAAATACATGAAATTTGAATTTTTTTTTAAAATTTATTTACTTATTGTGAATGCAAAATGATGTACGCCATGGAGGTTTGTATGGTTTTGGAGGTCTTAATTTGGGCTGCCCCTTGACCCCACTGGGGGCGTTACCCCCACACCCCCATAAGGGGCGCTGCCCCTTGACCCTGTTGGGGGCGCTGCCCTCAGACCCCCGCAAGGGGCATTGCCCCTTGACCCCACTAGGGGCACTGCTACTAGATCATCGCAAGGGGCGTTGCCCCCAAACCCCCACAAGGGGTGTTGCCCCTTGACCCCATTGGGGGAAGAACCCCCAAACCCCCATGAGGGGCGTTGACCCTTGACCCCACTAGAGGCATTGCTCCTAAACCCCCACAAAGGGCACTACCTCTCAACCCCATCAGGGCAATTTCCCTGATACTTGAGAATCTGAGATTATGGCTACTACATCATCCATGACCTATCTTAGACACATTCATAGGAAAGATGCAGGCTCTTTTGAGCCATAAACTTCTAGTTATTGTTTTGAATCTTTTGATATGTCATAGATTTCATATTCCATGAGTTTTGTATACATTTGAGTCTTTGACTATATATCTAAGTGTGCTATTGTCATATTTGTTTGGAACATTTGATGTCATGGATTTCATATTCCATGAGTTTTGTATACATTTGAGTCTTTGACTATATATCTAAGTGTGTTATTTTCTTGAGCAACTCAGCTACGATTTGTGTTTATAGTTATACTTATATGATCGATGTATACTTGTGCTAGTGATGAGGACCTTGATTGGGTTGACTGGGTAGATAGAGAGGTTGAGGCTATAGCCATGGCAGAGGAGGAGGCTAAAGCATGAGCAAACACATCCAAAACTAATGTTGGTGAGGTGGCATGGAGTCACAAGCAGAGACTATGGCTGCAATTTGTGTTTATAGTTATACTTATATGATCGATGTATACTTGTGCTAGTGATGAGGACCTTGATTGGGTTGACTGGGTAGATAGAGAGGTTGAGGCTATAGCCATGGTAGAGGAGGAGGCTAAAGCATGAGCAAACACATCCAAAACTAATGTTGGTGAGGGTGGCATGGAGTCACAAGTAGAGACTATGGCTGCAATTTGTGTTTATAGTTATACTTATATGATCGATGTATACTTGTGCTGGTGATGAGGACCTTGATTGGGTTGACTGGGTAGATAGAGAGGTTGAGGCTATAGCCATGGCAGAGGAGGAGGCTAAAGCATGAGCAAACACATCCAAAACTAATGTTGGTGAGGGTGGCATGGAGTCACAAGCAGAGACTATGGCTGCAATTTGTGTTTATAGTTATACTTATATGATTGATGTATACTTGTGCTAGTGATGAGGACCTTGATTGGGTTGATTGGGTAGATAGAGAGGTTGAGGCTATAGCCATGGCAGAGGAGGAGGCTAAAGCATGAGCAAACACATCCAAAACTAATGTTGGTGAGGGTGGCATGGAGTCACAAGCAGAGACTATGGCTGCAATTGCTACGTCATCTACGACCCACCGTAGATGCCTTCGTAGGAAGGATGCAAACTCCTTTGAGCCATAGACTTGTAGTTATTGTTTTGATATTTCATATTTGTTTGGAACATTTGATGTCGTGGACTCATATTTTGTACCACACACTACTACTGGTTCTCAACCGTCGCTTGAGAGCATGGGTTGGAACAAGGACGCACATGATGCAACAAAAAAGACAATTGTAGACTTTTGGTACTACTGCACGATTCCCTTCCATGTAGCCAGGTAATTCATTTTCGTTCAATTGTTCTAAAATTTATATTTAAATTGTATTATTTTAGAATCTAGATGTATCTCATTATCGAATTCAAATTTAAAGTTAAAAACTTAAAACTTTTCATTTTACAATACTTATGTAAGTAACTTTTCATCATCCAGGATCCTTAGACGCCTTCGTAGGAAGGATGTTGGCTCCCCTATGCCATAGAGTCATAGACTTATAGCTATTGTTTTGATATTTCATATTTTTATGGAACATTTGATGTTATGGATTTCATATTCCATGAGTTTTGTATACATTTGACTAATTTTATATATCTAAGTATGCTATTTCCTTCAGCAGCGCATCTACAATTTGTGTACTTTATACTTATGTGATCGTTGTATACTTGTGTATGTGATTAAATTTTATTTTATTTGTATTGTATTCAATAAAGTGTGCTTGAAACAAGTTTTAAATCCTTAAAAATCTCTAAATTTCTAGGGTTTTTTCAACTTTTTTTCATTTTGCCGAGTCTGCGCCGAGTCCGAGTCCCGAGTCGAGTCGCCCTAGCCGAGTCCGAGCCGAGTCCAAGTCTCGTTACTATGATTTAGACATTGTTTACTGCTTTGTATTCAAATAATATGTTTGATTTGGCATTCATGTATATGTCTGTTTGATGTCTTCATAAAAACCCTTGGAGTTTTTCTATGATGATGTTGAGTGTAAATAGAAATCCTTTGGAAGATCCTAATAAGGTGATTTTGCACTCTTCTAAATGTTGGTTTAACATTAGAGTCTACAAGATTTTCATGGCTAATTAGATGCTGACAGCTACATGGATAGCTACAAGATCTATTTTGGAAGGGGAAAAGTTGTTTGCAATGATCTTTGATATATTAATGTTTTTTTGCATAGAGGAATATGGAGGGCTTGGATTAGGGTACTTGTATCATTGTATGGTGATGGAAGAAATCAGTCGTGCTTCTGGGTCTGTTGGTCTTTCATATGGAGCCCATTCAAATCTATGTTTAAACCAAATAGTATGTATAGATGTTTTGAATGCTCTGATTTGTTTCATCTTTTCACTGCTGTACCATTTCATTTCAGTCTTATTATGCCTTAAATTTTTTGCTGAATGATGTGTAGGTAAGGCATGGTACCACTGCACAGAAGGAGAAGTACTTGCCGAAGGTTTGCTAGCATATTGTCTCAGTAAATATCAAATCAGTAGTTGTCTTTAGGACATTGATGTATTCCATGCATTATGGATTAAGTTCACAAATGGAAACAACCATAGAAGAGCACTCATTGACAATATTTTGAATGGAAACTCCTTTGGAAAAATCAAGATAACTTACTAACGTCATTCAAGGCAACATGATGAATAGAAAGATGAAGCTGCTATTACCATATGGAGTAATCATTGGCTGTTTCTTTAAGATCTTCAATTTAATGTAGAGTATTAAGTTAAGAAGGTCAAATTACATTGTGTCAACGAAAATCTTTGCTAACAGAAATTTGCAATTAAATTCACAAGAATAGAGATTCTTCTAGGAATCAAATCGTGGCATAATGACCAAATCTTGTTTTTCTATTACTAGCTTGCAAGCCAATTTACCTTTTTTTGAGCAACTGCAGAAGCTAGTTCCATTTGTAATATCAAGTGTATACATTGTTAACCTCAAAACTACTGCAGTGTTCTGAACACAATTCCATGTTTGCTTATTTGAAAAATTAAGGTAGTCAGTTTATTTGAACAGTATGGTACTCAGCCTTTACATCTGTGATGCTGATTATGCATATTTCTCTATGCATTTGTATCTGTTTTTGGTAATTTATGATCGTGTAAGAGTATGTTTTTCTTCCAATATAAGTACATTTGCAGTTGTGACCTTGCACATGTTATGTTATTCCTTTAAATTACATTTTTCAATTTTAAATAGTTCCTTAGAAGATGTTATTGTTTATCTTCAGATATATCATATAGACAGGCCATTTGACAGGTACAACGATTTTTATAACCCTAGGGGAAAGTGGATACTGTTTTCATGGAATAATTTTTGAAATGCATCCTTGAACTGTTATGTACTTCATTTTATGGGGCTTGGTGATGTCCAAGATGCCACATATCATGGTGTACAAATTCATACAATACATCATTCACACAAGGTAATTGAAATGCATCCATTTTGATTGCCTATTTCCTGGAACAGATTGATGCATGGGCCATCTTTGGCTATGCTTTTAAGTTTTAAGAGAGAAGAGATTGAAGCTTCCTCGTAAAGTTTCTATTGTGTATGTTCTAGCCACTGCTTTACATATGAGCTTGTTTTCTTTCTGTTTTGTATCCTCATGCATAGGACAGTTAAATTATTAATACATGCATGTGTTAATTTGTTGACAAGGGCATGCAACTATTACATAAAGTGGACGTATGTAGCATCAGTATTCTCTTTTGACTTTGAATTTGAATTATATAGAGGGGTAGATTGGAAAGGTTACATATATAGATCTTGGATTCTACTTTTTATTTCACTTTTGGTCAAGTCAAAAGCGTTTAAAATGACAAGTTAATTTCACCACATATTATGTCTTCTATTTTCTTCCATGTTTTCAGATAATATGTGTATGGTCGACCAGATATGTCCATTGAGTTCATTCTTGTGATTGTTCTTTTTGTTATTTTTTTAGAGTTCTATGTTACTCTATTTAAAGCAGTCTATGATATGTATTAAAATTTTCAAAATGTTGTAAATATGTAATGCTATTATTCATTCCTTCTTGTTTCACAAGCTTATAAACAATTCTACATACTTGTTTGTTTTGAAGCTAATCAGTGGTGAGCATGTTGGTGCATTGGCAATGAGTGAGCCAAATTGTGAGTCGAATACAATTTTTTTAAATTTTTTTACTATATGCACATATATTTGGAATTTCTCTGATGTGTTGGAAGTCAATAATTTTGAATTACACTAAATGTTGCCTAGTTATGCTTTACACAATGCAAATTTATTGCCCAGGAAGCTGACATAGATTCATTTTCAGCTGGTTCTGATGTTGTCAGCATGAAATGTAAGGCTGATCGTGTAAATGGTGGTTATCAAATTAATGGAAATAAAATGTGGTGTACAAATGGACCGGTTGCACAAACTTTGGTATTTTCTAACTTCTGCACAAACTTCGTTCCCACATGTTTGTATTTCAGGACAACAACAGCCCATTTTCATGAAATTTATAGATTCTTGAATCTCAAACTATTTCCAGATGATATTTTTGGTATTATGCCATAAAATGTTTCTAAAAGATAAGTTGTTCTTCAAGATAGCTTAGAAAAATTATAAAATTGATTTACCTTAGGATTTTTACCTATTTTCATTATGCATAAGATACTTATATGGGATAATTTACTATGTCATATGTTTGACAGACACTTGATAATCATAAAAATGATGAATAAACTGTGAGGATACATCCTTAAAGATCTATACAAAATTAGCTTCATGAATTGGGATCCGACCTAACCATCAGTTGCTAATTTGCTATGCATATAATAATCTAAAGTCAGAAAACAATAGGAACAAGGTTGCTGGTAAGGCAGAAGGAAAGGTTAAATGGATTATGAATAAATCTATCTATGCATGGGTTTTATGACTACTAGAAACAACAAAGTATGGTTAGATGTAAAAAGTGTTTCTAGTCCCTCCTTTAGTGCAAAACCAGTCATCTATGAAATTGAGGACATTGAAAGAATGTCTTCTTTCTTTGTGAAGGTATATTACTTGCAAGTGCTTCAATATAATAGAGCATGAATTACTGGAGTTCTTGCCCAGGTTAAAATTGACTGCTTAAATTTCTGAACTTGATACTTTCTTCTGCTCCAAAACTTGAAGATCACAATGGCAATCACATTTTCCAAACATTGAAAATCTTCCCACTAACAACAAAACGCATACAATCCTGCTCTATTTGTTTGAGTGAACATATGGGGGAGAAATATGGATCATGGTTTACCATTGAAAACATTAACTTCAAAAAATTTCTCATATTGATGGTATTTACTTTCTGTAATAGTTTGTTTTCTTTGATGGGACTTGTATATGCAAGTATCATATGAATTAGAATTAATGTCTTATACCTTTAGATGTATAAATAATTGAGTATATGTATATTTTTATAATTGCCAAATCCAGTTGTATTTGTATTAGGGTATCTTGAAAATTCTCCGTATCCAACCAACACCATATCCTTTTCCATGCAACCCCAGTGAAAATAGTTTGAAAACAAATGGGCAATTAAAAATAAGCTCAAAATGAGCAACTTTTTAAGAGTGTCGACACCTTTTGAGGGTTCAAAATGATGTTTTTTTAAGTGATTGGCCCATGTGTAGGCTTGGGAGTCCAGGCTTGTGAGGCCTGCAATTAAAAATCCATAGACATGCTAAGGGTGCCTTGGACTTGGACTCACAAGTTTGGGCCAAACCTTGGCAAATCTTAACACAATGGTTTGCATAATTCAGCCACAACGCCTTCTCGAGACTTACAAGTCCTGAGATTAGACTCATGAGGCCTGTGAGTACAAACCCATAGGCTCATCAAGAGTGCATCGGACATAGATTCACAAGTTTGGGCGAGTCCCTAGTGAGTCTTAACACTATGGTTTGCAAAACAAATAATATTTCAACCACATAGCCCTCTTGTAGCATGATGGGATATAAGTCCACCACATCCCTATTGCAAGCTTAAATTGAATAGGGTTCTCTACTAGCTTGATTAAGAAAATTTGCACACCGTGGAGGCTACAATATCCAAATTGATGGACATGTAGATTTCAAAGTTAGCTCTAGAAGCCAAGTTAAATGTGTTCCATAATCATTGCTAAGTCACCAAAACCAATGCTAAAAGAGCTGGTTGAGAATGAGTATGTGAGCTTTATGGTGTTGCTAGAACATTTCAAGAGTTCTACAATGCAAAGAATGCAAAGGTTGATAGTTATTAAGGCTGATTGCCTATACACAACTTTAGAAGGCTAAACATATTGTAGTCGATAGGCTTTTAATGGAAGAATTGTTAGTGTTCTAATTCACACCTTTTAGTGCAACATAAAATGGAACATATGTGTGGTAGAACTGCTCTTTGAGTTAGAAGGGGAGGCACCCTATAAAGAAAAATAAAGCTTAAAACCCTAATTTGGACAATATGTACTTGCTTATTCACAATGTTTACAATGTTTTTTGGGGTGGTTTATGCTCATACTGAAAATAATTATATGTGTTTTTTTTATTCACTTGGGGCAAAAGGCTGAGACACTTTTCAACTCAAGGGAAAATATTTTTATACTTTTTGTGTGAAAATAAATTCTATGACTACATGCTTATGTTGTTAAGCTAATAACAGAGATTTAATGGTGCAAGCTAAGTCACTGTACTCGGCGAATATCATCTATGAAATTCGAATTTTGCCGAATTTCAAAATATAATTAAAAATTCGTTTAAATTCGTCATTATATTCGTACGGTATAAGCCATAAATTTTTTTCTTTGTTTTTAAATGTTATTTACGGTTTTGAATAGATTTTTAGGGTGTTGGGATGGGAGCAATGAAGGAATGAAGAGAAATGCCTTCATCGAAAGAAACGGGGGGTTTTTATACTGCTGCTGTTTCGGGCTTGGCTGCCATCCATCTGAGCCGCATGGCAACTTCTTAGATTCCCTTTCAGTAGAATGGGTATACAACAGGAGTATCTTACCTTTCTCACGGGAATGAAACCCAAGCCGGCGTGTAAGTAAGCCCCTTTCAGCAAGTGCAATAAGATAAGGTAGTCGATGAGGAACCTAATCAGGACTTAATTCTCTTCGTTAACTTCCCCGGAACTATCTATATCCATTTTAGCCGATCTTGTTCAACTATGTTCCGCACGCTTGCCTCTGGGAATTCTAAGCTTCCATCAATCTCAATCGCCATTAATAATATGCCCGAAAGGGTATTATTTATTTGAACCAAACAAACAGATTTTGTAGAAGAATGCTCCCAAAATAAAAATAAATAGGATTATGGATGGCTAATACATTGACTGGTAACAAAATTTGGCTTTGAAATTTGGCTTTTTCACTAAGATATAAACTATAAATTATATTATATTAATTTAATATAATTTATATTATTATAAATTATAAACTATAATAATAACTTATAATTTATATTTATTAATATATATTTATAATTTTAATAATATAATTTTGAAAATGTTAAAAATTAATTAAATATATATTGATACAAAATTTTAATATTAAATTAATTTAAATATAATTAAATTTTATATAATTTAGTTTTTGTAATGATTTTAAATCTATTTATCAATGGTAAACTATTTTGACAATTTTGTGATATATTACTTATATTTAAAAAATAAAATAAAATTACATAAGGCGAATTTAATCCGAATTTTTTCCTTGTTGAATTTCATCCAAATTTCAATGTTGTCGAATTCGAATTCGAATTTGAACGCGGTGACTTAGGGTGCAAGTACACAAGGTGGGATAGGTTTAAACACAAGGACACAAAAACTTTGGTAAATTAGATTAGGGATTGGTAAAAAGCCACAATCTCAACTTAAAGCAACATTGCAATACAAACTTGCTAAAAACATTTTAATCTACTTAAACATACATAATACAAAACCTCTTAGTAGCAATTTAGAAGCAAGATGGGTATAATAAATTGTATTGAATTATTAACAAATTTTAGATTTAACAAGAACATAAAGCAACAATTTCAGCAACAAGTAGACATGGAAATTACTATTAGAAAACTAAGTGTAAAGGACACTTATTAATAATGTATACAAAGATATTGCTTGAAAATAAATAAAAGTTAACTACTACTTCTACTTCAGGAACTAACTACTTGCATGCAATGCAAGTTTTTTTTATAAAATCCTATCTATTAAAACTAAAACTAAAACCATTAAATCATGAGTTAGACTGATGGTAAAGATTATAACAAACAAACACCTAGAAGTCACATCTCTTGGAGGACAAGAGATACAAAGATAGATGATCTAAAAATAGCTAACTTCGGGCTAAAAATAGAAATTGCTCAAAATAGTGTTAGGATAAATATAAAAGGTAGCTAAAAATAGCATGGGTTATAAATCAGTCTGACTAAAAAAACAAAACTCAAAATATGCCCTTTCCTCTGAAAAATGTGATGGCAAAAAATGACTCGAATAAAAATAGATTTCTGTATAGGTGGCTTTTCTTCTGATTGTGGTCAACCCTCTAAAGACATCTAAAAGCACTTGAAAATCCACTTTAATGTTTTGAAGTCCTTTGATAGGTGTGTAATCTTCTTTACATGTACGCCAATGCACTAAATAGACTCTGAACTTGGACATTTGGTTTCCTTTGTATAGGTGTGCACTTCATCACTAGGTGTGCCCTTGTGGACATATGTTAAAACAAATTTTGAAACTTGAAATATCCCTTTGGCAAGGTGCACATGTACACCTCAGATGCACACCTAATAATTGGATTTGAAAGTTGAGTTTGAAATCACATTTTCTTAATTGAGTTGTGCCCATGCACCCTAGGTACACCCTTGATAATTGAACTTGAGTATTCTCTTTGTGAGGTTTGCACTAACACCCTAGAAATGCACCTAATAACTGGATTTGAAAGTTGAGTTTGAAATCAGTTTTTCTTTAGTGAGTTGTGCACCTGCACCTTAGACACACACTTGATAATTGGACTTGAATATTCTCTTGGTGAGGTGCACATGTACATTCGAGATGGGCACTTGACAAAGGCTTTTTTGATATTTGCATTCTGAATTTACTCTTTTGTTAAGGTGTGCACTTATCCTCCAGGTGCACCCTTGCCAATGTAAAACTTGAAGACTTTTGATCTCCACTATTAGGTGCACACTTGACCATCTGCTATTGCCCCTTTTGGGATATTCCTAAATTTAGGCCTGCAAAACAATAATAATCACTAAAAAATGATATTAGCAATAATGAGTATCAACTTTACGGCAATATTCAAATTAATACATGAAATATTATAATATTGAGAGCAATTCACCATAGCTAAAACATCATAATAGTTAGATCTATAGTTCATAAAATCTTTAACATTTGGATTCAAAATATCTTAACATCATTAATGGTTATTCCAAAGCATATTCCTATAGCCAATCATATTAGGAATTCACTTGAAGTACTTGCAAACTGTAATCTCGGGGTGGCATACTTGAGAAAACCCTCAAACCCATTTGCACTCATCCGCCTCCTAGCCCACGAACATGGCAGGATCTCAGGCCCACTCCATCCCTTATTCCACCTTGGAGGTGCTTCGTCCTCCTTGATCAAGCCCCAGGAGCACTCATTCGCCTCCCGACCCATGAGCACTCCATC